>JARJDS010038350.1:0-54659 GCA_030264155.1 Atheta pasadenae | reverse complement strand
TTTATCTGATTTTTTGTATCTCTTTATACCTTAATCTCATTTTAAAGTAAAGTAGAGATGACGAAAGTTTTATAAAAATCCAATATAAAATGAGCATTATCTTCTCATTAACATATCCACCTTTTATCGTCCTTGAAAAAAAGCATTGCACGTTTAATGTGTATTAGTTTAGTATTCAAAATCAACTTCTGATGACTCAAAGAACAATAACCTCGAGGTTTATCAAGTTTAATAACTGATTATGTTTAATATTTGCGTGATCATCCAGAACCTAATACAATGATTTTCATTCAACGAACTCGCGCATATTCTAACCAATTAAACCTTTATATTCGCATTTGCTTTAAATAGTTGAATAAACTAATTAATTTCCGTAGATTATGAGATTGGTGTGAAACATTATTTTCGCAGACTAAGTTTTGTTTTCTTTTCCAACTTTTGTGACTTATTTCTTGTATTCCTTGGTTTTATTCCGCAATTACAGTCTGTATTTGTACTCTAACTACTTTTATTTGAACATTTGAGTATTTCATGTTTTTGTGTTTCGTGTATTTCATACTCGTATGTTCACGAAATTCAAGAAGTATAAAGTTAACGTTAAAGACGATGTACATATGAGTAATTTGTATTTTTACGTTGTGTCTCGCAACGCCACGAGATGCTGTGACTTGCCGGCGGTTTGGTTCTATTTCGGGGTGTCTGCCACTCGCTGCCAAACGCCCTGACACACATCACGCACATCATCATCGTCGTCGTCGTGCACCCTCTTCAGCCACTTAGCAGCAAATTTAATCTTTCAATAATTTGGTTGTTCGCACTACATTGCATACACTTCAGTTTCAAAACGTCTCTTTTTTTAAATTTTATTTCACGGCTAATGGTTTCGGTTTGGACACCCTGATTGAGTAAACCACTCTTATATACCTATATACCCTTGTTAGTTTTGGTTTTAGTTTTACTTTAGTTAAGACACAACTATAGTTAGTACTCGTGTTTGTATGTACTTGTGTACTTGTGCTTAGAGTCATTCTCGCGTCGACAGAAATAAATAAACGTCGTTATGCAGGCGGCTCGGTTGCGAGATGCCATATGACATCGAACACCCAAACACACTTCAAAACCCTTGATGGGTAAAAAATAAAAAAAAAATAACCAAACGTTTCGAAGCTTCAATGCAATTGTGTTCATGTCAATTAATTAATTAATTAAAGAAACAAAAACTATTTAACACCAATGCTAAACTTAACTTAACAACCAAGTAAGTTAATTCTGAATTTAGCTAACATTTTTGCAAGACTTTAACTCTGGCGAGTTATTTGTTTATTTTGATCAGTCTAGGACTGTTAGGATTCTTTGGAGCGTGAATTATTCCTGAAATGACTGTGTCTTGCATGATGCTTGAAAGTCTTGTAAGTCTTCGTGATTCTCGAAAAAGTCTCAAAAGGTACTAGTCGTAGGCTTGAAAGCTGCAAGATACTGGAAAGTTGGTTCAGAGTCTAGCGCATACGGCACGCTTCGAATTTTCCATTAGCGCGATCTATTTCGGGGCGCGTTTCTTCCACCAAGCTTCAGACGCCTCAGACATACATGTGGAGGAGCAGGAGGAGGCGACTGGGCCTTTTTCCTATTCTTCTATAATTACCAGCCGCGGCTCATCGAGCACTTCGAGGCATTCCCGGCTAAATCCATAAACCAGGAGAACACAAATTCTAACTTATCGCGGCTAATCTTTGGGAAAACAACAAGTTCAAGCGCGAACGGAAATCCTACAGGGATATTTACTGCATGCCAACGTTCAAACCGTTAAAATAAATTAATTCGTTCTTTTAAGGAATTAATTTTTTAGGTCGAAAAACAGATTTGATTCTCAATTTTCGATTTTAAAGATACAAACAAGATTTGTTTATTTCTTGATTACATAGAACTTCAAAGCCTTCTTTCATTTATTTTTGTTTTATTGATGCAAAATTGTGTTTTAATACAAGTAAGTTTTTTTTAAAATTTATTTAACTTTAATTAACTAATCTAAACTTATTAATTGCCATTAATTGAAAAATCATGTAATAAGTACGTGCTACTTTTTAAACTGTTTATGTCTTTAATAATTCGTCGAGTTAACTTTTAAAATCCAATAAAATACTTGTAAATATTTACATGATTGATCAATTGAAACAAAAATAAATTATTGATTTAATTGAAAACGTACTGAAAAAAATCTGTTGAGTATATTTGGCTTAATTTTAAAAATTTTATGCGCTATAAAAAAAATTGACGCTTCTGTATCTTTGAGCCTTTAAATCTTTGATTATTTGATCTCGTTGTTTGTGTCGTTTGTTCGCTGGTTCACCAGAAAGCATTGTGATGGAGTGCAATGTGCAACCAAGCACGAGATAGAAGGATTATGATTGACTGTGTGTAAGTAGCGCATAGTCGATAATGAGGCCATTTATAAAATGTTTTGATTCGTGTGTTTTGTTTCGGATCCTGGCTGTGTTCGTCTGGTTAACAATGAAATTACGGTCATTAAATTTTCCCCATTGAACACACAACTCTTCTCTCATCAAACGTTCTCAACGATACATAACACAAACTTAACTAAAACGTAACTAAAAATATATAGTAAATACTAAAATAAGTACTAATTTAAAATTTTGTTTAACAACACAAGGTGTTTTTGTGTTATTTAGTTGTTTTGCGATTTACACAAATAATGTCTTTGGTGGTCATCTTGTGTAAGTTTTGTAAAGTACGTTGTGGTCTGAGCAGCAGAAACTGTTGAGTTACCCGGTTTTCCATTTACAGTGATTCTCTCCATATATGATATACTTGATCTTTATTCGCACCGAGCGTGCGCGCGGACTTTAGCCGGAGAAACAACAACAAACGGCAGCAAACAACAACAACAACAGTCCGAGTAACAACAACGAAATGTGCGTGTTTTGCGTGTGGTGGATGCAGCATTGCTGCTTCAGGTCGACGTCGATGGTCTTCGATGACGTTAGCCGCTAAGAACGTCATCATCGTGTGTATGTGACAGAATGGTTGGTCGTCGTCGCCAGAAGGGCCTTGTAAGGTCGTCCACACCATTGATGGCCTGTCAACACACAATCAACACCAACACGGAATCGACCGAATCAACACAGTACACAAGTTTTTACAGAATTACAGAATTCTTTTTTTTTTCGTTTAGTTTGGTGTGCGATTGCTATTGCTCAACTATTTTTTTTCTTTAACTTTGTGAATACTTTAGTGACTGAGTAAAGTTTAGTTTTTCCGTGTTTTTTATCTTTGAAAGCCTTATAAGACAAGTAAGGTAGATGGAAATTTAGTAGTCAAGTAGTTAAGAAAATATGACATTTGTAATGTGCGCGTATGGCACGTTTGAGAAATTTCCTTCTTAGTTAAGGACGAGAGTACATCACAACTAAAACGTTGGTTGTTGTTGTTGCCTTTGTGTCGTATGAGTATTTTCTTAGTGTTGATGTGTCGTCAATGTTGGCCTGGCTTTTCGATGAGTGCAAACGCGTCAACGAAGCGGAGTTGAGCTAGTTTCGCAAGTCGCGTTATGGCTTAATTAGTTCATTGCCATTTTCTAATTGTTTCAGCATGCACTTCAACACTGCGCTAAAGTGCACCAGGGTAACGTCATCATATTGATATTAATTTCTTCATAGTTGACATTTAATTTAAAAATTTTGTTACACTTGCAATTTTCTACCCTTGTGTGCTTCTTTATTTATTTGTTTTGTCCTTTGTTTTTTTCGCGCTTGTTTGTCGTAGATTTACGTGTGTACGCTGTCAGGGCTGGGCATCGGCGCGCACCGCTACGTGTTTATAAAGAGTAATTTTTTATCGGCAGCGGGTTCGTGTTGTAACGCACGCCGCGGAAGGCGCCCTGTGCATCGGTTGCCGCCCGCTCGCCCGCCTTCCTCGTTCGTACGTTCGGTCGTTCTGCGCGAATAATGCCGCGAACGTGTGTACATTTCTATAGCGCGCATTTGCATATAATGCAAGCGCGCCGGCGACCGGCGAAGACGCCGCCGCCTTTCATCCGAGCAACCAGCGGCGCTCGCACACGGCGAGAAAACTGAAGCGCAAGGTCGGGTGGTCCACCAACAAATGAGCGCGCCACGCAAAGTGAACAAAAATTTGTGCAAATGCAGCGAAACACACATTTTCGTATTGAAATTTACATACATTTACACAACCGAAAATATGTAGGCAACCAAAAACTCACATGAATAGGGATTTTTCAGATATAGGCAACTTTTAACTCATTTGTTTTTTAGCTACCGTAATATTATTTTCATTTATTTATGTTGTGGTGGAATTCGCCAATTCTAAATCGAAGGTTATTTGTGACACAGAACTAAACAAGATTTAACATGTTGTAACGCGTTCGATTTTGTTAGATTTGGTTGTAAATTTAACTTGACTTAAGAAAGTTTGGTTACTTAAATTAAGATAAGCACGTGTCAATTCAGAATACTCAATAGTAAGGATGTGTTTGATGTTAAAAGTGTGTGAGAGTGCATTGGTACTCCTACATTGTTGAAATTGATTAATATGCGAATGCGGCTCCAGTTAATCGCGGCGAAAGGCATTCCAAACATTTATTGCTTATTGCGCTCGATGCGCTCAGAGCCTCACATTGTGCAGACGCGACGCAATACGCGCAAGTGACGACGAAATTATGCGTTCTGCATTCTTTGGCGCGAAGAAACGCGCGCGCCCGCAACGTTTGTTACAGTTTGTTACAATAATAATTACGCTAATTGCAAACAAACGACGATTGTTTGCATTCGTGCGTTATTATTGCGCAATATTCTCATTTTTGTTTTGGGATAAGATAATAATTCATCAGTTGATATCGTATCAAATTATTACAGTAATAGGTTCATGTGATGTGTTAATACATTAAAATATTTATTGTTTATTATTTTATCTATCTGTGACTTACCAAAATTTTTGCGAGTGACGCTCAGTAAGATCCGCTCGATATCTTTAGCGAGCTTGCGCCTGTTTTCCACCGGTGCCCCAACCACGCTATAGTTGTGATTCCCGTGACTGTTGAGAAAAAGGTAGTACTCTTTAGGAGGGCGTATCAGCGCTTTGACCACGCCGCCCTCGCCGCCACCCAACTCAGATTCACAATGCATCCGCCGCGTGTCGTTCAAAAAGGACAACCGCAGGTTGTCGTCGACGACAGCGTACTCAGGATATTTGAAGCGGCGCAGGATGCGGAAGGATACATTGTAGTTGCGCACGCGCGACGTACTCCTGCTTTCAGCTTTAGCTAAAACAACTGTATTAGCCATGTAAGCTTTTCGCGCAGTGTCTTGTTCTTGGCAAGGGCGAGCTTTTTTGTTACTCCTTGCATGCTGTTGGGGATGATGTTGTTGATGTTGATTTTGGTGGTGTTTCGCTGGAGAACGTTGCGATCGTTTTGTGAGAGGTTCTGTGGGATGTGGTGGTACCACAACGCCGGGTTGTGATATTTGACCAGCATCGCTCGGGGCACTGGGGGCGGTTGGGGCGCGCACAAAGACGTCGATCCAACTCGTGGGTTGGGGACTAACGCGATAGTGTTTGGCGTGGCGGAGGCGGTGGCGCGTTGTTGTCCGTCGCGGTTTGGCACCAGCCACCGCCCCCGCCGTAAACGGGGCACTCGCGACACTGACACCAGTCGTCGAGTCACTGAACCCGCCCATCGCGCCGAGGCGGTCGCTATCTATGCGGAAACCGGAACAACTCAAGAATGCTACCATCACTAGAAAGAGAAAACATACAACGCATTTTCCGCACGTCAATTTATACATTGCTCACTTTGGCCTCGTCGAAGTTTCGGTACAACCGCGCACTTGTGTTGTGTGTTTTGATTATTTGTAAATTTTGTAAAATATTTTTGTTTAATTCAACCAAAAACCAATCGTTGGGTTTTAAGGCGCCCGATTGTGGTATTTGATGACGGTGGTGGCGTCCACGTGCCGTGCGCTTTTGATGGCTGCTGATGGCTGCTCGTGATGGCGGTGCAACGCCGACATCGTGCGAATTCGCGCCCCCGGGTGGCTCAATCCAAGTCGTGCCGGCATGTCATCAACTGAAATCCATCCCCATCCCATATAGAAAAGTCGATGCAATCTAATCTTGTTTCCAATGTGATTTAATACCATACAACCATCGCTTAACTTACTTAACTTTGCCTTACTTAAGTCCTAAGTTAAGTCCTCTCGCTGCTTGTGTTTTAATTTCGGCGTCTCGCGCGCGTGTCCCTTTTCGCGTTCGGGCGCACTCGCCGCCGCTAATTACAACAACGCCGATTTTACAACGCGCGCCGCTCACAAACGCACTATACACACACGCGTCTATTTATACAAACAAGTTCGACGTGCCGATTCCATATATAGCACGAATGGCATGGAAACGCGCGCGCCGCCGCTGTGCAATCGCCCTAATCATCGATAGAAAATCCACTAGGCATCCATTGCGAGAAAAATCCTCGAAAACATTGTGGTCAAAAGCCACGCACCCCAAAACTTGTAGACATAAATCGTACAGCTGTTAATTCATTAGCAACATTGCGATCCATTAGTTGTTGGGATTTTATTATCTTTAAGAAAACTTTAATTCTTTTTCAATATTCTGAAGAATAATAATATAATCCATGCTAGGCACTTAAAATTCACTTTCTTTAAATTTATTTTAAATAAATATTTTTAATTGAAATATTTCTGTAGCACTTTTACACTTTATTGAAAGTTTTTGATTAGTTTCGAATAGTTTTCCCGGGGAAGTACTCGCGTTGAGTTTTGAGGAGTACGCACGAGTGCGATCGCGATGACTTTCGAATGGGAAGTGTGCGGCGTGTGCGCGCTTCGCGTGGCAACGAGCACCGAGATACTGACTGACTACGGGCCAAAAACGACGCGCGCCTCTGAAGCTGGTGGTGGCGGCAACGACGGTAACGACGCCAATGATCAACAACCATCCAAACCAATTATTACTAATTTTCAAAATTTCTTAAAGAAAATTTGGTTTTAAGGACAACAAAACTTTTACAAACTTTTTTCAAATTTCAAATCTCAAATTTCCAATTTACCACCCCTTAATAGTTTTACTAATATAAAGAGCGATTATTTGATTATTAGACTTATTGCTAGTGTTGAAATTTTTTAATCAAAATTTTGCTCCTAGGCAAATAAAATCCTAGGAAAAGTGCGTTTGATGGACGCGATCAGCTTGTCGTAGTTGTCGCGATGTTGTGTTAACCGATTCGCTGCCGAAGCAACACTGAAACGCGCGATTGTGATGCTTCTTCGAGCATCTGGCGGTAGAAGTTTGTACTGGTTTCTTGGCGCTAGCACGGCCGAAGCGCCATCGCCGCCGACAGAGAGACAAGGCGTCGCGACGCCTAAACGTTCGATTTTTTTCGTCTCGTCTAAGACTTAACTTTCTTCACATATCTAGTCAAACTACATTAAATACAAGATTCACCAGAATATTTTTTATTACTATTATTATCAATTATCACTATTAACAACACTATAGTTTTATACCTTTGTTTAGTTTACAATTAAAAATTTGTACAAGTATTTCACCTATTTACCTATTAATTAAACCTTGAAAGTTGTTATCAATCATACGAATAACATCCGTGGTTTTTGTATAAATTAGTTTATCTCCTATCTTGAATTGGATTTGAGGCGCTTGTTTCAAGATATACACTAAGTATTTTTGTAATTACTATAATCGACTGGCGCCTAACTCATGGCATTCCGATAATTCTATTAATCATGAATCATCATTTTCAAAGAATGTATTGTTTTTTTTTAATTTCTCAAATAGTTGCATTGCGTGATTATGATATGGTGATCCATTCATGATTTGGCGTGTAAAGGTCAAGTTTGAAATTTGATTGTTTATAAAAATAGCTAAAAATAAAACGCGATTATTTTCATTAAATTTAAGATTTCGTGATTGATAAAAACTATACTAATAATATTTAGGATTTTATATTCATCAAAGTGTGATTGCTTTTACTTTACACCAACAAAATAAACATAATTTTCATGAAATTTTCATGTATTCTTTGAAAAATCAATCTAATTTTGGTCTGAATGAATTTGTTTGCTTTCTGGTTATTAGCTATCAATCATTCAAATCAGCAAGCACAACAATTTCAACAGTTCAAAGAGTTTTTTTTTGTTTCAATTTATTTCTTTAATTTGTTTGTTAGGTATTTTTTCTTTGATTCTTTTTATTTAAATTTAGTACATTTTCTTCATTTAAATAAACATTACTAATGGAACTTTTTGATATTAAAAAAAAGTTTACTTTAAACTTAAACTAAACTAATAAATTGTTTTATTTCAGTTTCGGCTATTAATCTTTCATTTTTTTGAAAATTACTAGAAATTGCTTACGTTGATTGTCTATTTTATTTAAAATTTAAGTTTATAATTTTACAGTTTACACTTTATAAGATTCTTAGAATAAAATTAGTTCAAAAAACAGGAACGCTTGCAGTTGTTAGTTATCAATAGATTTTCGGTAAAACTTTCGGAAGCGTTCCCTAAATTTAATTTTTGTTTACTCGTTCGAAACCGATCGGTGCGAATTGATACTTTCCGTATTTTACGTTTCACACCGAAATCCACTGCACATGAACAGATTTTAAACACATTACCAAAAATTTAGGGTAAAAATTTTATTAATAAACAATCAATTTCCGTTGCTTCAATAATAAAAATATTCATTAATACTGAAAGTGCCATCCTAAGTTAGATATTACGAAGTATAAGTTCGGTGCATCCGCGCTTTATACCGCAAGCGTTATATAGCGCTCCCATTTCCGGTCTATATATCATTTCGCCGTTTGGTATTATACTTTAAACTCTTTTGTTCTTTACCACTATTACCACCACCGTATTAAATGTGTATTATGTACACTTAAGCACAATTAAACTCATTTATTATCTGTTAGATTTTAAATTTGATTTTTGAAAATACGCGTTACGGTCCTGGATTTTGGTTGTTTTTCTTCGTTTGTTACGTTCGTGCGTGCGTCGTCTGTACAAGAAGAGTTTGAGGCAAAGCAGCATCGTAGCGGTGGCGGTGGCGCTCGTAAATTGATAGTATTTCAGCGGTGGCGCCAGCGACCGCCTCAGCGAGACGGCGGCGGCTGTGGCACTGGCGGCGGGCGGCCGATATATCGATGTGAAGTGTATTTCCATGTTCAAGAAACATAAAATTACAAAAAAATAAGTCGTATAATATTATCTAATGTATTAATTTTATTAAATAATATTATAAATTTGATATAATTAGCAATGTAAGGTTTTTGTTTAGGTTTTGTAAGATTTGTTTTGATAGTTTTGGACGTTTTATTATTGAAAGTTTAAGTCTCAATTCTTCAATTCGAACTTTAGTCGATTTTCGTCCTTCGCGTAAAGCTCGACTTTTTCCCGACTTTCCAAAGCGTTCATAGCCGTCGTCGTCGACGGTCGTGGTCGTTGGTGAAGATGTGTATAGAGTTATACATTTCCATAGTCTCCCGGCAGTCTCCATAGTTTCCACCCATTTGTGCGCGCTTTCCGCGTCATATGTACACACATTTTCGTGCGCGAGGTCGTTGACTCTTAAATGATTTTGAATATGTAAACAATTTTATATGATTTTTATTTCGGTGCTTTTCGCCTGGCGTACTTATGCTCGCTTTGGCTCTTCTGCTTCGTCTTCGTCTCGCCACCACTGCCGCCTCCAACTATGCTATTGACCACTTTCGGCGGAGACGCAAAGACGCAGAGACACTTTGATGCTATCTGTCGGAATAGGGAATAGTCTCGGGAATGTGTGCATGTGCAGATCGATAAATTTCGTACTAGCAACTCTTAAGTTTTTCTTAACTCTAGAAAACTAACAAGAATAAGAAAATTATTACAAAACGCTTGAAATTAGTTTTGCACTCATATTAATAAATAATTTATTAATTTATGTAAATGATTAGTTTATTTATTGTGTGAATTTTTATTGTAAAATTGTTTGATTGTGTTTCTGGAATGTGGAAGAAAATATAGTGGAGTTGAAATATTTGAAATAATCTCTTGGCCAATGTGAATTTAGTTGCGCAAGGCAAACATCAAATCAACATATAATCCGAGCATAACAAACAAACAAACTAACAAATCTTTGGAAGCGAATACACAACGGACAACGCGAGAAACAAATAAACAGCTAATCTGAAAATGGTAAAGACCTAAAGACACTAAACACTAAAGACTAAAGAATATTATAACATAAAAGGCTAACAGCTAACAGCATTTAACAACACATTTTACGCATTTGCCATTTGAATATAAATTACACGATTATTGATTTTATTAAGATCGTTGATAAACAGATAAACAATAAAGACAATAAACTCGGCATTATTTGATTGACTCTGGCGACGACAAAATTCGATTATTCTAGTTTGGAAGTAACAGAACTTTTGAAATTTGAAATTTATTTAAATTTCAGTTTTCACACATACACACACAACAAATTGTTAGCAATTCAAGTCAATTTTACAAATTTAAGATTCAGGTCGTACTTAAAATCATTTTTTTTATATTTTGTTTGTAACTCATAACTGTAATAAGAGAACAAACAATTTAAACATGGTAGAATTTGATTGTGTATGGAGGACTATGGTGAGAGAAAAAGTTATTGATTTATTTATTTATTTATGCGCTTTATCTAGACTTGTGTGAGTGTCGGCGGTTTCGATTTCGTTTCAAGCGGCATCGTTTGACTTTGACGCGACTTGCTCTTTCGCATTGAAGCAGCCAGCCAGCAGCCAGCGCAAGAGTATTTGTTTTGACTGCGTCTCGCAAAGCGTCTGAGCTCTCCCAAAAGGCGGCGAGAGAATTACTCGCGTTTGGTTTTGGTTGTGGAGTCCCACCGTCTCCGAGAGTCCTCCGCCAACCGTTTGGTTGAGTTATTGTGTTTCACGTTTGGCGGTGCGCTTCGTATTTCCATACGCTGCGCATGCTTTAATTCGGTTTAATTAGACGATGCAAATATGTGCGGAATTCGATAACCGACACAAATCAACTTAAAACAAACAACCGACTCATACTAACAAAACATACAAGATTAGCCATTTTTTTTCGCTGTTTTCTGAGCAAATTATTATTTTCAAACGACAGTCAAGCATAAATCTATTGAGGAAGGTCTTTAGCTTTAATTAATTTTGTTTTTGTAAGTATTATTAGTTTAGTCAGCTAGTTTTGTTTAAATTTATTTAAGACTTTATACTTTAAATACTTAAAAAGTTTAGACTTGAGACATTTGATATTTTATTTTTTGATTAGATCTTAATAAATTTGATACGATTTTGTTTCGCAACAAAAAAGCAAATATTTTGGTGATTGGTTTATGACACCACAGCTCGTCGCCTTTTGAAGGTATAGTAGCTGAAACTAACAAAAAACTTCAAAACAAAAAATTTAGTTTTCTTCGTTTTAGTTGATCGTAGTAGCTACTAGGTAGTAGCACTTTGGTTTTTGCTTTTTTGAGTAAAAAAAAACAATCAACTCGAATTTTTTTGTTGTCGCTTCCATTCTTTGTTCGTTGTGTGCAGTTTAAACTTAAACTTCAAACTCGATTGTTTACAGTTCGTGCACTGTCTGTGGCTACTACGGTTTTGCATATTGAAACACAGACATGCACTCACACCACCACCACCAACGAGCGTGAGAACATTAAAATAATCTTTTATTGTGTATCTTTTGTATTCATTATTCACATATTCAGAGAGTATTCTTCATCTTCATCACCTTAACTTAACCATCAAAGTTTTAACTACTTTCAAACTCAAAAACTCAACACCACAACATTTTATTTTATACCTCTAACTTAATAGGTTAAATTTTTTTAAAGAAAATGTTTAAGATGTTAGACATTTATCCGGAAAAGGAATAGTGTTTTCAACAATTCTCAAACATTTTGAAGGATTAGCACGTTTCGAATCGATCGTGCGATCGTTTTTGTTCCGCTCGTTTTCGACTCGACACGTATTTCACGCACAATTAGTAAATACTACCAACACCAGATCCTAGGGGTGGGTTTCATTCACCCTTAGACGATCAACGTCACTATAATGAAAGTAAACATCAAAGCAAAAAATTGTTGTGTGTATGTGCTTGAATGGTTCAAGAGTTTTTGGTTTTTGGTTTGGTGTTGTTTGTAGATTTTGGAAGGTTGGACTTTCACACATCGTAAGCTCGTTATAATGCCGTCATTGTTGAGGACGGTGGCACCTTTCGGCCTAATTTAATCTCCAAATTTGCCATTGCGACACGGACACGCATCGCGTAATAATGGCGGTAAGCTCTTTGACGCATCTTTGACAGAAGTTGGTGTGGCAGAACGCACACTACGCACTAATACGGTTTTTAGTTTGGTGTCGAATATTTTACGTTTTGCTTGGGTATGTGGATGTGTGTATCTTCATTAATTCAATTAGTTATTCATTATTGTTTGGTAATAAACTTGGTTAACTAATGGAGGATTTTTAGTTCTTAGGAAAATAGTTGGTGTTTAAACAATGAACAGTTTTATTATTTTTTATTTCTCCCACGATTTGGCATTGTGTCTCGACTATGACGTGTTTTAATTGTTTATTGTTAGTACTTATACTGTTGAAGTATAACAATAATAAAAATTTGTATTATTTTTTTGTTGGTTATATTTTTAATTTGTATCTTAAAGAATATTTAGCAAAATTTTAGTTTTTGTTCAAATTTGTTTAACAGGTTAACCGCTTGATTTAATTTTGTTTTTGAAAAAAGTGAGTGATTAACAATTTATTGTTAGTTTTTCATTTAATTAAATAGTATAATAATGTGTCATAGTATTAGGTATAAAGTTCAAAAAGTCTCCAAAGTTGGTTGGTTTGAAAAATTTCTATTCCCAATTGATTGGGATACCATTTACGCGCGTAATTATCCTCTTATGCTCGCAATTCAATAAATGCAATAAATTCAATTGGAACGTGAGAAAATAATTAATTTCATCGAATCGCTCAGGGCCCAAAAGCGTGTTGTCATTTCCTTAAACAATTATATACGCATTTCAAGTGTTTTCTAATCCGTTTATGTCGAATTTCGCTTAGCAAACAATCAAAAAATTAGCATCGAATTTGCGCCGATGATTAAAAAATAGCAGGCATACTTGCTCATGTCAACCGCTCCGAACAATATCGAAACAAAACGGTGAAACACACAGCGCACAAATCGATTGATTGCAAATGACAAATTGTAAATTGCGTACTGCGATGTACGCGCCTGTGTATGCGTTGTGGTGGACGTCGGACCGGATTAGGCGAGTTGTTAATTAGCCGGCAGTTAATTTCGCAATTAAACAGTACGCGCATCGCGCGACTTTAAATGAAAAAAAGTGACAATGACAACCAACAACCGAGTCTTGTTCGTAGACAAGAGAAATTCGAAGAATTTTCGGAATTCGCGAAATTAAATAACGCACGATTTTATAAATAAACTTACCATCCACCAACCACCATTAATATGGTTGAATTAATCGAATTAATTCGATGTATAGAAAAATGTAAGAAGTTTTTTTTTTCAAATAGAATGCACTGAGTGTCAAGGGAATTTTTAATATTTGTGCAAATTGAGTTAGGTAAAGTTTTTTTTGTTTGGTTTTGACTTTGTTGAGTTGTTTGTCGCGTCAGGCGCGACGCAAACTAATATTTTCACATGACCTTAATTAATTGAATCAGCACACAATGTGTATTATGGTGTTTCTATGTTATGTCGGTGTTTATTGCACGTTGTCTGTTCACATGGCTTTTTATCTACGTATTTTTTATAAAACTCGGTATAACCGGTTTATTTAGTTTTATAATAAACATAAAAAAGGTTTAGACCTTTTTCAAATTTAAATGTTATAATTTTTAAATTAAACAAATAACAAAAAAATCCGGGTAAAGTTTAACCGGTTAACCGGTATTTTTTTACTAATTATAAAAACTTATTATTTTAAAATAATTATTTCATTAATAAACTATTTTTTAATAATAACCGGTTAACCGGTACAACATTAAAATCATTCATATATAATTATAAATCTGTTAGTTTAACTACCTGA
Source organism: Atheta pasadenae (assembly GCA_030264155.1). Lineage (NCBI taxonomy): Eukaryota > Metazoa > Arthropoda > Insecta > Coleoptera > Staphylinidae > Atheta > Atheta pasadenae. Next base: position 40,508 of record JARJDS010038350.1, on the reverse strand, counting down.
GTAAATCTCTAATAAACACTTTATTTACAACAAGTTTGACATCGTATTATAAGGGCGTTTAAAAGGGCTCAGCTCTCTTCTCTTCATTCTCTATTTCTTATTCCCTAGAGTTTAATACTGCGCCAAACCATGATTGTAGTTGATGTTTAAAACTTTAAACTGGGAATTTCCGAATTTTGACAATCGGCCAATTCACTGCTTTATGATTCTTTATCTGAAGGCGATAGATTGTAAATAACTATGTGAGCAAGCGCGGTACATCGAAAACCGACTTTAACTTGTTTACAAATAGTCCGGATTTTATTTATTTCGTCAACTTTACTCAATATACACCTGTCAGTTATTATGGGAATTTCCCATGTTTTCCATTTTTCAATTCGGTTTATTTTTACCTGACTATTGGTATTATTCCGTATGAATTTGTATTGCATTAGTGCAATGCAATTTCAAAATATGCGGTACTGTTTTTTTTATTAAATTGTTATCAGTTTAGTTGCTTTAGTGTTCTAACTATTCATTTTATCAATCGGAATTTTGCGTTAATGAATTATTGTTGTTGAAAAATGTTTTGTAAAGTACAAAAAATATTTCGTGATATTATGAAATGTTTTTAGTTGAATTTATTTAATTGTACAGGATTTTTGGAGAGCAAATAATTTAAATAATTAGAATTTAATGTGCTAACGACAACTAGTGGATTGTAGGAAATTCTTAGAGTGTGTAGAAAGTAATAGAAAGCAATCTGTAATAGATTTCGATGAAGATCTCTACGTTATATTTGATTCAACTGTAAGTTTTGCTCTGGTTCTCTGGTCTGGAAAAAAAAGTTTAGTTTCTTGTTGGTAGATGGCGCAGTAAGAATAATTTTATATACAAAATAATTCGATTTTCTAAATTACAAATTGTTTTTAATATTTATTTAACAATTAATAATTCAAATTGGATAAATAATTTAATTTAATTTTCGGTAAATTTTATTTCTTTTTTTTTTTTTTGATGTTTTTTTATTTGTGTTGAATCGATTTAATAAGAAACCAACCCTCTTTCTACTCGTTTGGGAGTTTTGGGAACGCGTGCGTTTTGCAATCGCAATCACCGATGACAGATTTATGAAAATATTTGTCGGGGACGGCGGTTAGCTTAAACATTCGCTCGGAATCATTCGATTATGCAGATGCGACGCGCCCGTCTGCGACTGCAACTTCTGCCACATTTCTGCCCTTCCAAAGTCGCTCCAAAACCGCCGAACGACTCTCGGAACAAAAACAGAAGAATCGGTCATTATGGGAACTTCAATATTTACTATTCACTATTCCCAAATCTCGCATCTCAAATGACTTTTTTCTTCGTTTTTCGTCTTCTTTCCCTAGAAACATTGGGAATATTTTGAATGCCAGGAAAATATGCAATATTAGCATTAAAAACGTCTTTTGCCATCCAAGTGTGTTTTCCATCATATTTACTCGATAAGTATTCAAATTTTTTTCATATTGATTTTTTTATTATTTTTATTCCATCATAAAATATAAACGGTTAACGGGATTGACATTAAAATTTGATTAATTACTTATTAAAAATTATTGATTCTATTTGCAAGTTTTAGTAATGTATAACTTTTATTGCAGAAAGATTTCATCGGTTTACCGGTTATTTTCTGTTTAAATAATTTATTGAATGAACATGCATTATATTGTATTATAAATAATAATTCTCACAGGAATAATATTATTACAAACATTAAATTTAGAAATAATTGCTTCAATTTTAATGCGTAACACAAAACACAAATAACGATGTAAGATGTAAAGAAATAAATTGCAATACGATTCTTTTAATGCTTAATGGCTTTGTGCCTTAATGTGTGTTGTCGTTTGGTAACGAATAGCATGTTGACGGTTTGTGGTGGTTTGCGTGTTGACAAGCCATCGACTCGGGTTCATATTCTATGGTCGTCGCGGTGTCGGGGCGAGTTTTTGACATAATAAACGTTTTATGGCAAATTGTCATTGGTTTATGACGCAATATGGCCGGCGCAGTCGCGAGTTTAAAGCTGATTGGACTCGCGGGATTGCCGTTATAAAACCATTTCGGCGCTGCGACGCCAAACTCCCACTCTTGCCCCCTATGCTTCTGAAACACATAAAGCTGCTGCTACCAGCGCGCGCCGCCCCCTCCTTACAAAACTTACCTAATAAAATGTAATTGTTTTTATCGCGTTCGCAAGCGCATCAACGCGCCGACATTAGAACCAAATACTTCTTGCAAGAAAGTCAACACATTTTTCAACCACCAACCCCCAACCACAATGTCTAACTAAACTCTTTCACAATTTTAAATTTTAATTCTAATAAGCAATTTTGTTTATTTTATTTGGTTTTGATTTGTGTTGGTTTGTTATACTATATCTTAATACCTATTATTTGATAGATGTCGCCACTAGCAACTTATTACTTATTGTTTGTAATGATTAAATATGTGTGGTTCTTTTTGTAACTAAGCAATAAAACTCAGAACTGATTTTCGGGTGATTATGCTTAGTATCAATAAATGCGCGACGGAAAATAAGGAAATAATAAGCTTAGTTCTTGCGAGTGGCCGTTAGAGGTTCATTCGTTGCGACTTTAGTGGGTCTTAGCACTCACGAGCCGGGGAAGCTTTCGAGGATAGCATAAGAAAACTTATATCTAGCATAAGAGGAAGCCACATAATTCCATTAAGTGGCGAAATCTGCCGTCCCCGGTTTCTTGCCGCCACAGACATGACACACGCGAGTATGAAACCGGGGGAAGAAGGGCCAAAATAAATCGGCGTGATTCAAGTAAGTGAAGCAAATGATACAAGTGAATAACCTTGGGTGTTTTTCGTACTTTTTTGGGACCCGTCTAGGATAATAACAAAAAATTAATTAATTAGCTCACAATTTTGATTTACCATTTTAATTATCTGGATAATTATATTTTTTAAATTTAAACATTGTTTTTGTTTGTTCAGTTTATTAGTTTTATTCGTTACTTTAGATTTTGTTATTTTTTTATTTTTTTTTTAAATCCTTGACGATCAGGGTTGAATCTATTGAAGTGAATCTTCCGTATCGAAGAAGTTTCACTATTTCCCTTAAAAGCGCCAAGACGTATTACAAATCGCTAAACGATTTATAATGGTGTGAATAGAACAGCCAAAAAACAATACACGATAATAAAAAAATAAATATACCAAAGACAATAAAATTCACCCTAAAATTCCAAATTCCAAGATAATACGTAAAAATAATATTTTTGAAAGATTATGCTAGGTTAGAACAAAATCAAATTTTACACAAATTATTATTTAGTATGAAGTTAAGTTAGTGAGTTTCTCATTTTTCACAATTACATTTTCAGTTGGTATATCGGTTGGTGTTCAATGACGTTCAATCTCATTGCATTTCTCGACATAACGACATTGCTTTACTCATTTTTTATATTTTTATTGTTGGTGTTGGTGCAACGATCACAACTTCACAACGTTTAGTTCACTTTAGCTCTGCAGGCTGCGTTTATACTGTTTATAGAGTTAGTTGATAAGGTGTTTTACATGTTTATTGGTTCGGAAGCGGGCGTCTATTTAAAAGTGCCCAAGGCGTTCTGTTCCCTGTTTTCCAAAACCACTAACACCACAATTCTAACCCCACTTTAGTACAAGAGTAATACGTCTAGATGTGTACATTGTACACAGTATAATAGTATAGTACCTATATTTTAGTCCTGGTTTCTGGTTGCCGGTTTGGTGGTGGTGTCGTGTTGTATGGTTTGGGTGAATATGAACTTCCAGCTGGTGCTCGGTGTTTGCAAAGTTGTTGTTGCTCGTTATTGTGCATGTTGACGGCGCCAGCACTGTTTCAAACTTTTAATGCACAATTAAAATACGGTTTTCGTACACTGAGAGGGTGGTTAGTGGTTAACGACATTATTGTTCGCGCGTAATTGAATTCTATGAATTTACAAAATGTTTACATTTTGTTTACAAAACAAACAACATACCAAAAGCATAATACATTTTGTTTTCTTGTTCATTCTTCTTCATAACAATAAATAAATAAATTTACTTTTGTTTTGTTGTTTGTTTGTTATTAATGTTTTCGTTTTTAGTGTTTAGTGGTTAGTTCGGTTTATTTTATAGTTTTAGTATAGTTGGTTGCATAGGTTACTTGGTTGTGTAGTGTTGGTGGAGGATGTTTTCATGATGGCGTGCATTTTCGTTCAGAATAAGTTTTCAATCTTACGAATAAATAACAATTGGGCTTGGCCTGTGGGCCGAAAGTCAATATGCAATATTGTGTTGCCGGCCGCACATATTTCCTTGCTTCGATTTTCTGAGATTTTCCACCCTGCTTGGAGAAGTATAGTCCGACGCGGTGTACGATCCGCACAAGGGCACATATTGCCGAGGCGAAAATATAAAATATGAAAAATAGCAATAGCTTCGATTCCCTAGAGACTTGACCCAAACACTTTCAATAACATCGAAAAATTTGGTAAATTATTTTTAAAACTAACAATAACTTCTGTAGAAACAAAAAAGTAATATTAAAACATACCATTTTAAATCAATTTTATAAATTATTTATAATTTAGTAGGTCATACTTAACTTAAAATAAAACTAATTTTGCACACGTTTTACTCATAATTTTCGTCTTAAAATTGATAGGAATAATCACGTCCCAGCAAAACGTGCTTCTATTACTCATAATACGAAACATTGAAACACATAGAAGTTTCTCTTAATTTTAATAATACGGGGAATCCCATTATGTGTGTGTTCTGTGTATAGTTGGAGCACTACCTTTACGACTTCCTGGCATGCTCCGCTTGGTGGTTACTGGTGGTTACACCCGTGCCTCGTAATGTTATGTCATATAACATTTTGTTATATAACGTTTCCGTAGTCTTTAGTGGATAGTGGAATTAAACACGTGCCCCGGCACACGACAACGACGTCTCTGCAGCGCAAGACACTTCTGTTCTATTCACCATTTGCCGCTAACGGAGGCGAATGGCGAAGGTGCAAGACAGGAACCGCGCGTGGTAATAAAGTAAAACGAGCGGCAATTACTATGGTAATGTTAAGATATGAACAATTAGTCGCGGCGGCGCTTAAACCGCGCACAAGCTTGGAATATTCAAGCAGGTCTGTTCGGCGCAGTGTTCGCGCGATTACGATATGCGTTACGATTGAGCATCCGGGCGGACATTTTGTAAAACGTTACTCAAGACTCTTGAGACACCTAGGCGCCATCTTGTGTGCACTAGATGGGTTTTATTACTAATTGCATAGAATTTCTTAGTGTAAAATTTAAAAATTAGAACAGAAAACAAAACATACACAAATAATTTAATTAAAACTTAGTTAGAGTTAATATCACTGGAAACTAATTACTTTTAAAATTTAGCAAATAATTTTTGTATTTATAATTAATATTCCCAACTCACTAACTTAATGATTTAGTAACCCTTTTGTTCATTACCATAATTTTTTATTTTACTTAATTTTTTACTTGAAAATGATTTGTGTTTGACTTGATTACGATTAGTTATGAGATTCATAACTAATTATACCTAAAATGATGAATCTGAATCTTTAAATCTCACAAAAGGTTTTCTTCATTATACTCTACTCCAGTTCTTTGGTTTACTTCTTGTGTCCTTGAGTTTTTCTTTCCTTTTCGAGATTTGTCTTTCTGGCTGGCTTTTCGTTTAAGATTCATGTCTGAAAAGCGTAAGAAATTGTAAGGCGTAGGTTTTGTACGCGCAAGAGGGTAGATGGTACAACATTGAAGTTGATAGAAGGGTGGTTACGTCTGTGGAGTGGTAGAAAAGTCAAGATTCAAGATTCGAGGCGCGCGCGTTGATTGCGAACGCAATTAAGCATCTCATCTTAATTAGTAGCACCGGCTGCGCGTTTCTCGTTACTCGTGTTAGTCGTGATAGTGATCGCGCGCAAACGCGACGACTTGTACGGAATTTCAAGAAGGGCGTGTATTTAATTATTTAATATCACCAACATCTTCATGATCGTTTTAATTTAAATACATACAAAATAATGATTTTGTTTAATAATTTTTGTATCTTATGAATTGTATTGTTCAACAACAATTTTATTGGCGCCATATTTAATTAAGACGAAAATATTTTAGAAACGTGTCGAGTGTTGATTTCTTTTTTCTACACTCCACACACCGTTTTCTTAGGGATTAAAATAATAAATTAGTATATTTAGTGACACAAAAACCTTTGGTTGGCTTTGGTGGAGTCGACGTAGTTCGGTTGCTTGGGGTGTGCTTTTGTGTCGACGCTTGCTTCCCGCTTTGTGGTCTTTATCTCGTTGGGATTATCACGACGACTGAGCTGAACCTAAACCTATTTAACAATTGCAGAAAATAATAAAGAATTTCAGCAAATACTTGAGATTTTTTTGTAGAACACACCCCTCGGCACATCTCACAATATAAAACATATCTATATATTTTTTTAAATATATTTGATTTCAACGTCATCTATTAATAAATTTAGAAAATTGTATGTTTGGTTGCATATTTTTTATTTCAGAATCAAAATTTTTATTAAACATTTTCTAATAAGTTGTTTGCCTAAATGTTAAATACTTTATATGTTTGCGTACAAAACGAGGACACGTTCAACCCCCAAAAAATATTTGTGTCTGTATTCTGTGTGTGTGTGTATTGAGGGGTGCATATTTTAAGGCGGCAAACCATACATATGTATATCTACAAATTGATTTGTCACACTCGGATGCAACTCACATAATCAGTTCCCTGTTTTCCAACTCTCTGTGTACTCCCAAAGTCACCCTCAGTGCTCTTGTTCTTTTTAAACGCCTCACAATCCCGGAACAAAGTCGCGGTACTAAATGCTGATGAATCTGATGACTATCAACGACCATCAATTATTCGCGGCGCGTGTGGAGACAAGTTAAAACTTAAAACATTACCGACATTACTAGAAACTGTGTGACTCGAACAGCATCAACAAATCCACCCCTAAGGGTATATAATAAGTCAGGACGAGTTGAAGGAGTAATGGAAAAATGTTTTATCTATCGTTAGCAGTTTGACTAATAAATCCCCGGCACACTTTCGGATACGATGTGATTGCTATCATATTTATTATTTTATTTGTGCCAACCGGGTTTTAAACTCAGATAGAGCCACAGTTTACGTTTAGAGTTTTATCGTTTTTATCTTTCTGTTGTCTCTTCAGGGCTCATCAATTTTCTCGACGGCATGCGTACTGCTATTGCTAAAGCTTATTTTTTGTGCGTAGTGTATAGTTGGTTGTATATGTATATTTTATGCGGCCATGTTGGTAGTTTAAGGTTTTATTTTTATATCTATGTGGTTTTATGTGGCGCATTGTGAGTGTGTCACTTTTAAATTCATTATTATCGGTTATCAGTGACGCGGTTACGTGTTATGTGTTTTTTATTGCGTTAAATGTGATAAATTTAATTAAAAGTTTATGAAATAGGTAACCAAACTTACTTTTATACATTCTGTATTTTTTGGTCCAGATTTGGTTTTTTGTTAATTTTGTAAATATTGAAATGTAAATTTTCCCATTGTCGTAAATCAAGTTTCAATGGCGCATACGATAACAATATCAATGTGTGGTGGTAACGATGAGTTCGCGGCGCGGTGCGGACACATTGAAAAAAAGTATTGTCGCGCTGACGTTCGCACAAATTTCGGGAAAAGCGGCATTTGCGCAAATCCGCGCCATTATCTGTTGTTGTGTGTCGCTCGGCGGGTTTTAATAACTTCCGCGCGAATCGCGAACGATAAATAACACGTCGAAACACTCATACAATCTCCTCCTCGTCCCTTTTACCATTCAACAGCCAACAACAAACCCGTTCGTTCGTTTATTATTCGTTGCTGGTTATGTAGTCCTGTTTCAGGATAGAATACAGGACGTGTACAAAGTTAAACATTGAAACACTGCCACACGATAATAGAGCGTATGTAAATGATTTTGACCATTGTGGGAAAAGTAGGGAGTTTGGCCGATATTTCACGCATTTTCTGTGTCTGGTTTTCCGGAATGTATTTTACCGTTAAGGACTATAACCAGGACATGGTTTACAGTTTTAATATTTAACTATTTTTTTTAAATTTTAAAAGTTGTCCTTTAACATAAATATTTTTTTCAAAATAAGATTATGTAGTTTGTTATGCGAATTACCTGTTTATCTCACAAAGTATTTCACGAATTGTAACTTTGTGTATGAGTTGCGTTGTGAAATTATGACTTTATGCAAATATTCGTTCGGTCTCGGGTCAGTTGATCTACGAGTGCTATTGAACGAAAGCTCGCGCGGAAAACGAAAACATGGCACCGACGACGATGTCGACGGCGGGCGCTTGGGCTATGGCGGATGGCGCGCAAAGGAAACGCGATCATTAATTTTAAAGAGCACAATGGCGGCAGGAAAGCACATGTTAAGTTTAGTTTGTTAATTACGACGTCGCGCACAATGGCGTCCGTTCCGGTTTTCGTTCGCTGCCGCCGCCGCCGCTCGACACCGGGCGGGAAAGTGCGCGCAGCACACCGGCGACCGGAAACTTTCACCCCGCGGACCAAACCCAGAATGTTAAATAAACATTTCAAAGTGGGCACAACAATGTTTCAAAATGTTTGCGAACAAAAACACAACAAGTTTAAATTTTTAACACAAAACTTAACCTTAAAATTTAACCTCAAAGCCTAACCTTAACAAATTGATTTTTGGACGTTGGCAACAAGGTTACGAACATAACCTGATTTTTATGGGCAAAATTTATTAATTATAGTAGTAACAATGTGTGGAACATTAGTTTTAAGTTTAAGCCACGTAAATCAAACCTTTTTTGACCCTTTTTCTTCCAAAAACAAACCTGATCCTTGTCTTTTTTCTGCTGGATAAATTCGCAATGTTTTCAACACGCTCTGGGTGAGTCTACGCGCTGTGTTTGTAAAAAGAGCGGCGAAAACAAGCAAGTTGTAAATTTTTGGCTTGGCTCTGGTCGTCGTCGGTTTTTGCTTTTTAAAATATTCCCTACATAACGTAACTATCCACTTAGCCGGCGACCGAGCCGACATATGTGACAACTCTCCATTCCGCTACAATGAATCACAAATTTAATCTCGCAAATGGATCCCAACCGCATTTCCTAGCAGGCTAAAGTCACCGAATTGAAATCTCGACGTCAACGCCGTGGCAACGCCAGTCGGGTTGCATACATACGGCCGGCCATATTGCGCCCCGCACATAATTCATTCAATATCATATATCCAGTAATGTTTCCACAAACAGACGCCATCCAAAACAAAAATCGCTGTTTTTGGCCATCCGAACGAAAACTCCGCTAGCAAAATCTGCACTGGTTCAGAACTCATCGAGTATGCGGCACGAATCGCCAAGACAATATGTCTGCGACGTCACTTGGATGTGTCATAAACACCAAAAAGCAACAAAACAGCATAAACTATTGAATGGAATGAGTTTTAAGATGATTTATATCAAACGTATTAAAAAATTGATAACAACATTTTTATTAAATTATTTATGAAAATATGAATATTGGGTTGCATATATCGACATATTTGATTTAGTCTATTTTAATCAACTTAATACGTCCATTTTATTTTCTTACCCTTAGCTTACCCTTACTTTACACACCACATGGCTACAAATAGATTCATATTGCATTTTTTGCAGTGCACTCTTCTGTATGGTATGATATGTATTCAGTACTTAGTGTTAATGTGTGAGTGCCAATGTGAGTGGATAAGTTGATATGGTATTTACCCGTCATGGGCTATGTGTTGAGTTGGGGGTCAATTTTTGTGCGGCAATAAATCTAAAGCTGCATCAAGCCAAAGTCACTAAATACGAGCTATTGGCACAAACACATTCGAGCTTATTAAATATGTGTATAATGTGCATTCGTTATTTGTGTGTTGTGAAGTGAGTGGATGAGCGAAAGGAGAGCAAAAATATGGCACGGTCATATATTTTCATAAAATGTCATTCACTTAACGGGATAACTAGATAAGTAAATTTGTTTTGAAAATCATGAATGATTTTGTGTAATTAAATCATTTAATGAGCACGGTTGAAACATTTTTAACTCTGCTTTAACTGTACTCAAAATCTCCTACTTTTATTTTTCTATTAATTAAAAAAAATACTATTTGCAAAAATACCGATTTATATAACGTTTTATGAAAATATTTTCACTTTGAAGTAATTTTTCTAAGTAGAAAAACACATAAAAAGTAAAACGCTTCCCGATTGTTTTAGATGACAATAAAAAAGAATTATCGCCGAAGGCGAAGATGTATCAATCATCGGCGCGCGCAGATATATCAATAGTTTTTCTATTTCTCGAATCACACTCTGCGATTGTAACGAACGATGCCATAAAGTTGTCGTGAGCGTGGCTCGTTTTGCTTCGTTTTGATTTACTGCACTCGCAATGAACAATGCGAATCTAAACAATTTGGAAATTGTTTTTATTGTTAAGGACTTATTTATATTCAAAATGTAATTTATTTATATAATAGTGATTTAAATATTTATCACAAAAAAATATGTGTCATGAAACAAAAAACTTGATAAATTTGCGAAATGTTGATTTAGTTTGAGAATTATTCCTGATGCTTTAATCGGATTAGTTGGTTAAAGGTGTCACACCCTTCTCATTGTGTTTCAAGTTTAAACGTTTTGAAACATTGCATTTAAAGTTCGAGTATTTGAACCTTCGGAGATATGTTAGTTGGCGCCTGTATCATGAGAGAAGTTGTATGAATTTATTTAATTTGTATGCGAAAAATTTAATCAAAAATGAGTTTTATATATTATAAATTCAAAAATATTGAATATGTTGTTTGATAATGGTAAAAATATTCTTGCGAATGCAAAAGCTTGCGTTTGAGCAGACACGCAAAGCTTTCGGAGGCGATTTGGCATTCTCGCACACAAACCGCCGGCGCCGCCGAGGAATTTTGACTAATTGTTTGAGATTTCCATATGAATGAGATAATGAAATATGGTTACATTAATATGGATATACTGTTGGGACAAATAATTTTTAGTATTACCTATATATTAATAAAATTACTCAAATTAATGATAAATGTTTTTGTTTCAGGATTAATGCGTCGTCGTTATTCTTAAATAAAATCGAATGTAAGTAAATTGTTTATTAACTAATCATGTTTATTTTATTATAATTCAAATGTTTTCAATTTCTTTTGTTCTTGTTTTGTTTCACGTAATTTTGTCAGTATTATTACTAATAATTTAGTGCCTGACAGTACACGTTTGAAAAATGGAATTGTAAGCAAGCGCTGTAAGCAGTATGCGGCTTTTCCCGCCTGGGGGGAAAAGCAGGACATAATGACTATATTAGCATGACCCCCAGAGTTCCTATCTGTATGTATGAGATTTTCGCTCGTTTGCATAAAATGTGTCTCAGTGATATTCGCGATATTCATTCCCTGCCATTCTCTGGTATTTCTGTTCTGTTCTGTTTGGTTCTGCCGTGTTTTGTGTCTTATTGTTATTTGATTTACGATCGGTTTAATTACTACATACGTACCTACACCGCACTAAAACACGTTAACATCAATTATAAACAAAAACAAAACAACAATATTTGTTTCAACGTTTATTTTTAAATTTTCGGATGTTTAATCCTTCATATTACTAGTAAATACGTTTAAGTGGATTAATTTACTTATAATAAATTATTTTTAAATAATGTAAGATTAGTTTACTAAAATTTTCTCGAAATAAAATTTAACTTTTAAATTTTTAGTTCAAATTTTATGGCTCAAATTTTACGACCCTTATAATGGTCAATAAATATTAGCGGTCACATTACGCGCGATAAATGTGATAAATGGTGCGGATATAAATTTTGAAATTGTCACTGGTCATTTGAACGTATTATCAATTTATTCAAGTGATATTAACATTAAAAGATATTAGAAATAATTAATTTTTTGTCGCCTTTATTTTTATAATTTGAATACTTTTTCTTTAATAAAAAAAAAGACGTATTTTAAACTTAAAACAAATAATTCTTACTAAAAATTAAACTACAGTGCTGCCATCTCATTAGTAATGGCACTAAACTCGACAGTGTTATTCTTCTGTTATTAAACAACTTTGTGATTTTTTTAATGAATACATTTAGATTCTAAACATTAATTCTCTTGTGGAGCAGCAGGAAACTTAAAATTATTAGTTTTCATTGATTTTCTAACCCTCTGAAAGTGATGACGATATATATATTCAAACATTATAAAGACATAAGAGGACGTCTATTAAATATGAACATTTACATTTGAATTCACATTGAGATCCCATTGAGGTTCAGGTTCACATTCGAATGTGAATCAAATGATGCGTAATTAATGTGATAACAAGGAAGTCGTTTCTAATACGTGTTCAGCGTATCCACTGTATCCTGTTGTTCTTAAAAACCGTGAACACGTTACTTGTGCTCTTCTTAACTTCCCTTATTCTCCATTTCATTTTTTCTGTTAATATCTCTGTTTGTAATATTACAGAAATAGTAAAGTTGCTCTCTTTTAGTCTTTCCCATCAAATAATTTGACTTACCGAGACGAATTGTTGCATTACAACGTTTCGCCTTGTTTGTCAAACCACCCTTCAGTAGTTTACTCACAGATATTGTTGCTTCACTTTCGCTGTTTGGTAGATAGATGTTGTTGGTCGTTTTGCTATTGTGATTCTTCGAAGGCGCGACGAATTCGATTTCTAACGGCTCGTGAGCGGCCGCGTGCCGGCACCGTGACACCGGATTACATGGGAGAATAGTAGAATATGTCCGCACACGCCGCGAATGCATCTCCGGATGCAATGCATAGTGTGGTGCATTCAGAGAATGGGGAACATATTCCACGACGGAGAACAAGCAATGCGACGCTTGGCGTTCAACAGCGTAGCGAATTCTTTCACTAATGTGTGATGTTTGATGTCTAACTTTGGGTGCTAATCGACTAATCGAGTTGGAATTGATGGGATTGAATTAAAACCATCTAAATAAGGGCAATGTGTAGAAGTGCAACATTTAACATTTACCACCCTCTTTATTTTGTGTTTTGGAGATTATATTTTATTAAATTTGGTTAGAGTATAGTTGATTTCATTTTCGACATGGGAAAAACAACTAAAGTTTAATTTAAAAAAAAAATTATTTTTGGTTGTATTTGCTTTTTTTCGGTTTTTTGTTATTCTCGTTATTTTTAAATTATTAAAAACAAATAGTATTTTCTCTTTTGACGGTCCAATTAAAAAAGTATGTAATCGTTTAAATTCTTCCATTTTCTAGTATTACCAATTTTTTTCGTTAAACTTTTTTTCACTGTCTATGGAAAATGCGTATTGTATTTTCTTTGTATTATTTTGTAGTATTTTTCGTCTATCTTGTATCCGCATATTTCCGCATGTTGTCATTGTCTATCCGCCACAGCCGCCGGCGCGTCCTTATCACGGCGTTCGCGCCCCATTAATTTCAAATCACGTTAAAATGGTGGCCGCTACTGGTGCGCGCCGCCTCCACCACCACCAGCGTCAACGCCGTCGCTCGCCTCGTTTCACCACGTTTCACCACGTTTCACCACCTATTGTCTCGCCGGAGAGGGTTAAATAATTGAATCAAACTGCACGACAATCACAGAGTACTATGAAACATTTTATTCGACATACAAAATAAGGCAAACCATAGATCAAAAAAGAAAATTTAAATTATTATTTATATATTAACTATAATTAAAGTTTAAACCGCTTTCAAAAATTGGTAAGCCTAAATTTAAAATAAATATAAAAATAAAAATACATCTGTAAACACCTGGTATAAAACTTTAAAGAAAAATGATTCAATCAACTTAATTTCCACCAGCATTCTCATTTTATTGTCGTATTTAATTTTAAAGTCTATTACTGGAATTTTTTGCGTTTATTTTTTAATCTGTAAAAAGCAGTATATATACTGAAAGAACAAAAATTAAAATTATCCAATTTCAATAAATTTTTTAAATCTTATTTATTGCTTTCTTTGACACCTTAAAATAAACTTATAACATAATATTGCACATTAAAATATTTCTAAATTATTTACAACGCAATGTACACAATCGTATTAACGACCATAATAAATATTCAACATTTAGTACATTAAAACTTTTGAATTACTTTAAAATTATTTAAAAATTGTTATCCAAAAAAATTATTTACTAAAAGTAAACTTTTTGGTCTTATTCCCCGGCATTTCAGAGTCATTCGCTTTATCTTGATGAGCAGTCATATGCCTAGTTAAATGATGTCGCTCCCTAAAACTTTCAGCACATACAGGACATTTCAATTTATCCTCGCGCTTCCTTTTTCCATAGTCGGTCTGTTCGTTCTTGTGATGCGACCGCATGTGATACACCAAATCCGAAGTCATTCGGAACGAGATGTTGCACTTGGCACAGACATTCTGCGCTGGCAGCGACAAAGCAGCAAGCGAAGGTGGTAATAAGGATGTGAGTAAAGCTGCCGCAGGATTCCCTTGCATTTGATGATTATGTGATTGATTTTGTTGTGAATGATGTTGATGTTGGGCTTGGTGGTGTTGAGCTTGAGCATGAGCTTGAGCTTGTACGGCTTGTTGTTGAGCTTGAATTTGTGCTTGAGCTTGGGCTTGAGCTTGCGCCTGGACTTGAACTTGAGCATGAGCTTGTGCTTGAGCTTGTGCCATTTTTAACATTTCTTGGGTTTGGAATTGATAGTTATAACCAGGGTATTGAAGTCCAGTTCGGAGTTTTGTGAAATTCGGTTGGAGTAATTCTGGATTTGGAGCTTTTAATATGAAAGGACTATTTGATTCTTGTTGGAATGATTCAGGGATTTGGACGAATTGTCCTTGATATCCATGGTTTTTGAACATAACATTCGGTGAGATTAAACCTGCCTGGAAATAACCTCGAGATGGAATTGGCGGTGATGGGGATAGCGAGTTTTGATAACTAGGATCAGGACTCATTGATAGATTTGGAGATAATCTACCTTCTTTAATAGTTACTTTTGTAAACGCGCTTTTCTGACGTTCTTCTTGTAGTCGAGGTTTTCCAATTTGTGGATCACCAAATATCTGTTGCTTTTGTGTAGTATAAAACTTTTGAGTTTGGAGCTTAATCAAATCAATTTTTGGTGCGTCAACTTCGATTTCTTCGTCTTCATCGTCAGACTGTGTTGGGGTTGTTGTCGTCGGTGAACCAGTTGGGTTAGAACGTGTGTGATTATTCGCGTTATGATCTTCGTAACTTTGTTGTATTGGTGATAGTTTTGGTACTTTTAATTGTAACTCACGTTGTTTCAATTGAAGTTTCTCGTCAGGTAACATCAAAAACGCCACATCGAATGATCTCTTTGTCTTGACTGGTAGTTGAAGATCAGTACGCGATTCAAACACATCTGATTTAATATCGGGTTTTCGATTGTTAATGTCCATTGTCATGATGTTAACTTTTACACTTTACACTTAGTAACTTGCTTGATGAACTTGGTTTAGTTTGCGTCTTTTCAAATGCGGTGGCGTTGAGAACTACGCTCTTCACTCGACGCTGGTCGAAAGCATAATGCATGAAAACGGCGAGGCGACGGACTAAATATTGTCGCGATTTGCAGGAGTGTGTTTGGGGCCACCCCCGTTTCAGGGCTGGGAAAACTTACTTGTTGGGGTGCGCGCCCCTGCGCGGCCAATGAGAGTTGGGCGTAGAGGCGTGGTTTAGAGGGAAATACGGTCGGCCAATACGGTTTTCAATGTTGCCGATGTGTACCTGCGCTTTTCCCCGGGTAAAACGGGGAAAACGAGGAAAATGTGAAAGGGAAAACCATATTTACGAATACATGCACGAGTGTCTCCCTCCGCCTCGACGCGTTCAACCCTTTCTTTCGATATGCTTGCTGCTACAAGCACATAACACGTTACTGACGTAGCGGTGGCGCACAATGTGGGTGGATTTTTTGTGTGTGTTTAATATTAATTATGAAAAATGCGGAAACGAAGAATGAAGGTTTGAAAAAGGTTGGAAAAGCTACAGCTGAAGCTGCTGGTGGTATCTATATGAGTGCGTTGGAAAGATTGATGGATGGTTAGGAATTTTTTGATAATCATGACGTTTTGAAAGAATGTAACCGAAGCAATGTGATCAGGGTGTTTTCGAACTTATGTTGGGGTATTGTTCATTAATCATTTATATCTTGTGAGGAAAATAAAGGATCTAGAGTGATTTAATCTAGTTATGTGTTTGCAAATAAGGAAAAATCTTAATTTTGTTTTAATCGTTGCACTTGGGGATGCATAATGCACTGTTGGTTCAGATACCAAAATTTGGTATGGAAAGGAATCAATCGGGCATGCAAATTTTTTAAGTGCTTCTTTTACTTCGTGCATTCATCAATACATCAAGTCATTCTAGGTTCATTCATCATTGTGTATTTGAAATTTTAAAATCTGTAAATTGATATTTTAAAGCACTATTTTCTTGAGGTAAATGAATTTGTGTCATTTATTTATTTATAATTTTACTTCATACCAATAAATAAAAAAGTAATATAGGAGGAGTGAAATTAGATATTACAAAATATAGTTGAACTAATCAAGTTCTTATTATACCTTAAATTCTATCTAATTTGATATAAAACGCAATCAAATATTTGAAATAAAATACTATTTAGTGGAAAAATTGGGGTTGCTCTTGTTACTCAACTTGCTAGGATTTTTTTGTACTCTTAACTATAGTAGGGTTGCTCTGAATAAAATAGGGGGCACCTGTTTTGAAGGTTTCCGAAGCTTTGTGGTCTGCTTGCACATATGGTAGAAAGCTGTTTAATTGTGGTGCTCAGCAAGCGCCCCGCATGTGCATTCAGGGCATACTGCACAATTCATTCAATGATCATAGCAATACTGCTGATTTCGACGTATTGTTAAGTATTCACGTTCATCACAAATTTTTGATTTATTCTGCCAGTACGTACTTATTCCTTTAATACTATTAACTATACTTTGCTTTCGAAATTGTTATAATCCGACTTTAGATGCTAATACTTTTTGTACATATAAACAAAAAATAAACGGTACCAACAAAAACTATTGTCAAAATGTTGACATTTACAATCTTTGTAGATTTGAATTACCGTTTTGCATTTGTTTTTTGTTATTGTTTAGAACTTTAGGTTAGTTGTTTTGTGTAGTATTCAATTGTTTTTGTTATCTGACTAATATTGTGCCGTCTGTTTATACAAAAAAAAAAACAATTGAATAGTGTTAATGACAAGGCGTATATGTACTGAGAAATACTGGTTTCAAAATCCAGAATCAACCCGAATTCAGTAGTCGGTGTAGAGTTCTTGTCCTGTTGTCTGCTAGTACTCTTGTGTTTTTGTGCCTTTGCGCCCTAGCACCCCTTATAGGTACTCTACACATTTATAGCCGTACATACGAGTATTATATCGGGGATGCGAATTGTATAGCGGTATAAATAGGTTTCGACAGGTCTCTTGGGTTTGGTGCATAATACCACTCGTCCATATGTTGCGCACAATGCGCATCGACCCACCACCATATACCATCATTATACCAACAGCATACGATGCTACACTAAACTAAAATATGTTCTTTGGATTAGATATTATTGATTACCTTTAATGAATTTTGAACCAAAAAGTCAAAAATTACCCTACAAATATAAAGATTTCACTCAACTGTCAAACGATTTTTGTTAAATAAGGGACATATGCATAACATAAAAAAATGTAATTCATAAGTTCCCATTTAACCCTGAAATTAATTTTCCAACAAAGTCTTAACCCAATTGAACCTTAGTTTAGTGTTAGTAATAGTTTAGTGTTAAGAAAGTTTTTTTAATAAATTGTAGATTAATATTTTTTTAATATTAGTTTCGGTCAATTTAGTCTTTGTGCCATGTGTTGAATGTGTCAAAGCTGTCGCAATATGTCAGCGGTTGTTTTTTTGGTGTTGAACGTGACGCAGAATCAATGTTGGCGATGGTGACCAAAAGCTCAAAACCTATTTGAAGGCCACATTGCGCGCAATGCTCTAATCCCAATGAATAGTTTTGAATGCGAATCGTATAACCTGCACATATGTTCAATGTACCCCTGGACCCCTGTTTGAAGGTAATTTCGACGAATGGTAACCTCCCTTTTATACATTGGCAACCCAACTACCAAGCTCTCAACTTCCAAACTTAATATCAACTACTCGCCTACCCCCTTAATATCGACAGAGTCTTCATTAGTATAAGTACTAGTAATATTTACAGTTTATACAACGTGTTCCATAAAAATTGCACCATACATTTATTTCTTATATAAATAGAACAGATTTGTGTTATTAATCAAAATGTTGAGTTTGTGTTTGTGACTCTTCGTATAAATTCGGTGTACAGTACATTTTTTATTTTTGCTATAACTTATTTTATTTGTGCTGGTGGATTCCGGTTGGATTAATACGCCCGGCACGTACTCGTAGTTATCCATTCGCGTCACTTGATTATTTGCCTAAAGCTTAGATGATTCTTTCTTCTTCAAATGCTGGTGGTGGTTCGAGGTAGTTGGTGTTAGCTCGAGGGCGAATCGTAAATGGATACGCTGCATTCTTTCTTTGAAAACGCCATATGTTGCCGCAGGAGGAAAATCAGCAGGCGACGCGCTATGATGTCCTGCATGCTCTGCTTTTGCTATGATGGACTCGCCGGATGGAACAGATGGTGATGGGGTACAATCGCGTAGTACCCCAAAAGCAAGGACGCCTAAAAGTCATTAGACAATATTGAAAATTTAGTTGTGAATTGTCGATCTTCAATGGTTCAATGGTACTATATCTTTTAAACGTATTTACCATCACGCGTTGGTCACAAAGAAAGGAAAATTTAATTTAAAAACTTCAAATACACACAAAAACTTCAAAAAGAACTGACAAAAATTAAATACAAAGTAAAAAGTTTTTGTTATAAAGATTTTTTAAATTTTTTCTATAGGAAAATGAAAACAAGATTTGCAGTGTGACAGGTACAGTCATTGATTGATCACTTTATTGCTACAAGGATACGCAGTGATGTTCTTGTGTTTGTTTCTGATGATCTGGTAGCTTCTGTAGTTCCTGATGTATTTTGTCCTTCAAGTCCTTCCTTCAGGTCGTTCAGGTCACATGTGCTTATAATTGCCAACTATTCTCTGGAGACGTTCACATTGTGAGACATAGACACTTTATTTCTCGTAGTTGTGTTTCTTTTTGTTGAGAATTCCATCAAGAATTGGAAAGCGTGAAGTTGTTCGTTCAATCAGTGAATGCTACCACATTCGGAAAAATCGTAAACATCGGAAACAACCCGACAATCTAGCAATAAGTACTCTGGATAGTTTGGGAAAAGATTAATCGAGTTGTTCAGTCACTTAACACATCGTGATTGATTTCTAAAATGTGGAAAATCCATTAGTAGTGTAAAATTTTAAGTGCAAATTTATTTTGTGTCAATAAATTTTTAACACTCAGTTATTCAAGGTTCAAATATTTTTAATATTTTTTTTGGAAATTGTATGTTTTCTAGCGTGCAAAATAAAATTTTGTGAGGAGTTTTTGTTGTATTGCTAAGAAAAACACCTTGTTTTTCAAGTATAAGCAAACGTAACAATAAAATGTGTCATTCGTGCGTAAAGATATAAACACATAAAAGTCTCGAGCGATAAAATGCGCGCGCTGATTTTCTGATTTTCTTCTCTTCGTTGTGGGTGTGCAGAAATTGTTTGATAGTGCGAATCGATTCTTTGCTGTAGTATCTTGGAGGCGCCCTCTGCGCTGCGAGCATAAAATATGATTTCCATCCATACGGATACAGTCCATATAATAATTTCGAGAATCGAATAAAAATAACGATAAATCACGTGCGCATTAGCATAAAACGGCGGCGTATGCAAATCGCCGCCTTCGTCACCAGCACCAACCAACCGCCATTGCCGCCCGTTGCAGCCGTTGCCGCCGTTGCCATCTTTTCGCCGCGCCATAACGCTCGTAATAGTAAGGAATATCAGGCATAACGCATAACACTAGGAATAACGTCGGTGCGCAACGTCGTCGTCGTCGTCTGATATTCATAGTTTTCTTGTGAGCAATATTCGCGAGCATACTTTCAGCGGTTTGTGCTGAAGAATTTTCTTGCGACTGGTTTCCGACAGCGCAGAGATATGACTCTGACTGTAACCGTAACCAGCAACGAAAAGTAGATATAATTATAGGGTGTATTAACTTCAAATTTTAAAATTGACCCCAAAAATTAAAAAAACACAAAACCCCCAAAAATATAAACACCACCTACTGGATATTAGGGATACTAAAATTTTAATTAATATTTTTTCAAATTTTAATTTACGTAAACACTTTGTATATTGCATATGTATTTTTGGGGTAGAAATGGTTTTTCATATTTTACAAAACTTCTGTTCGCAACTGAACGTAAAGCGACACAGTTTTGGATATTTTTCGACCCGAAGTCAAAAATTTACATTTCACCTTCCGTTTTGTATGGCATGGAATGTAATTATCCAAAAATATAGTTTTCTATTGATAATTTATTGGTTTGTAAAGAATTTAAAAGTTTTGCGTTGCAGAACGAGTTTTCTATCAGGGGTTTTCATTGGTTTCCGTTTTGATATAAAAATTTAATGCGGTTAACAATACATCGGATGCGAAAATAAAGATGTGAGGGAAATACGGCGAAATAAAATATGAGTGGAATTATGAAAAGATGTTTGAGGGAAGACGCGCACCGGAAAAATTAAAATGTAAAATAGTCTATAAAAATATTTCGCAGTGGTTAAAAATTTTGCAACGCATAAAAGAACTTGAGTTTTGCGCTTTTGCGGTTTCCTGTCGTTAGTTTTTCCGGTTTTGTATGTTTTAAGATTTTAAAATTTATTACCTACCTTTTTTTTAAATTTCTTCTTGAAGTAAGGAAAGTTATGTAACAAATTAATAACAACTATCTGTTTAGTTGGAGTTGTTTATTTGAAACAAAAATGAATAAAATTATTTGGTTTTCGAAGTAAGTTTTGATTTTTTTAAAATTAAAATAACAAATGAATAATGAATAATTTGGCATGTGTTGTGTTTCTGGAAATATTTCTCAGTGTTGTGGTTTTAATTAAATTTATTTATGTTCTGATCGACTTAAAATTTAATATGCTTTGTCTGTTATCAGACTATATCAAACTAATCTGTTTGGCAATGTTCACATTGCGTCGTCGTGTGACAAAACACTTGTCCGTTTCGGTGTTCGTTGTTGTGTTTTTTTTATTTTGCCGCGGTTGCTTTACTATGGTGTCGTGGTGTGTGGTAAACTTAATTTTCCGGTTTCGTGCGTTGAGCCGGTCGGACAAGGCAAGGCGAGCGAAGGAAGCTGGGGCAAGACCCGGGATTATAACGCGCGCGCGCTTAAAAAATATCCGCGCAAATCTGTCGCTGGGGAATTCAACATTTGTCACAGATTATTTATACTGCGATGCGTCCACTTGTTCCGACCACAATACGAACATAACCATCGTCGTTGTCGTTGTCGTCATAGACAGACTAGAAATGTAGAAAACAGAGGGGTGAGTTTGTTAAGGGTGCGAAAGAGATGTAGTGATGTTCATTGCTCATTTTCTTATTCTTTTATTCGCACGCAACATATCACTTTTTTATTATCATCGCCAACGATCATCCCTAATCATATTCCGATGCTAAAGCTAATAATATTGTGCATTGAACAATACGCACACAAAAACGTTGGAACAAATTATACAGTGTGTTATATATAGTAACATTTTTGTAATGCTTAAAGACTTCAAAGGTTACGTAACCTTAAAATCATATTTTTCTACCTTAGAGGAAGTCAAAGCTTTGAAGGGTTTACATGTATGGTAGTTAAGTCTTTGGAGAATCTTTTACAGTCAAAATTTCCATACCAAATGTTTAGGTGGTTCTTTAGCTCTGCTTCCTTTGGCGATAGAAACCACCAGAGGGATGAGACGAGCCGAAAATTATTATTGATACGTAACACTTTGAGGGTGCCAAAATCGGCATGTTATATTCATAAGTTGGGTCCAAAAAGGAGCGTAGTACAATCGAACGGTCGATCGTAAAAAAAGCCACAAAACGAACACTCTACAATCGACAGTGTGTGTGTCGACTTCCGGACTTTCGATAACGGAAACGTAGGTACCGATTTGTCCAAAATCTTTTGTATCCAAAACATCATCGTCTGATTTTGCAAATTTACATAACTGGACTTCAAAAACATCAAAAACTTTTACAAATTTTACAAACAACTACAATAAATATAAAAAACAACACACAAACTCAATAAATAAAAACGTAATAAAATATATTTACATTAAGTTTTTGTTGTAAAGCAAACTAGATGGCGTTAGTATTCAAAAATTTTGACTTGATCGGATTGGGTAATTTGTATGTTTTTGTGATATTCAAGAGTTGATGACTAGTAACGACAATAAATAATGTTTTTGTTGTGCGTCGTTTGCCGATAAAACAGTTTTCATTGTAATTGCCATTGTGTTTGTTTGTGGATGAGTGTGTGTGGTTGAAAACATTTTGGAAACATTGCAAAGCGTTCGAATTGATAATCGCAAGCTATTAGCGCTCGAATGGAAGAAACGAATGAGCGCGTGGTACTGGAGAGGATGCTGCGGATGCGAAGGGCATGGCGAAAAGCGAGAGATAAATTTAAATTAGCACCACGTCATATTGGGTAACCATTAATCACCTAGGGATGTTCACTCGTGATCCGCTTTGCAGGCCTCTCGCCGAGGATTATTCAAAGAGCGCAAATCGGACTAAAGCGGCTGTCGGTGTGTTCCAGAATATGACCCCAAACCAGTATCAAACCCCTAGTCACTGTAACAGACCTCTCATCAAACATACAGATTTTGGAAGTTATAGTTTGTTACAGTAAATAACCTAAAATATATGTTTAACTACAAGGTTAAAGAATGTACGGACAATACAGATTTCTGTAATTTTTGAAAGGATTTTTAGATATTAAAGATTTAGGTTATATGGCTTTTGGTATGTGAATCAGCAAAAGTAAAATTGTATGGTTTTGTGGAGTTGCCTGTAGGTTATGAAGGGAATCCTTCTCAATATTCCAAGTATCAACATATTAGTCGTAGATTGTAATCGTATACAGATGCGAGCACGGACAGGTGCAATTATATTGCTACACAGGATTAATTTGAGGCTTAATCAAGTTTGGAATAATATTTTGAATATTAGATAAAATATTACCGTGTACTGGTTTTAGTAAATGGAATTATTGATAACTAAAATATAGGAATGCTAATTTTTAATATGTTGTGTTAATAGTAATTGTGGAAATATATTTAATATTTAAAAGTTTAAATATTAAAATAAAACAATTAATATTTCGAATTCAATGTTTCAATGTTGTAATATTTGAATGCTTTGCAAACCAACCCCGAACATAAATCAAATCGCAGTCGCAGTCGCGGCACACGCTCAATTCGAATGCTCGGTTCGGTATCTATCTCATTGTTCTCCGCACTCTGGTAACTGGTAACTGGTTGTATGTATACCCTTGTTACTGCGTGGTTCATCCCTTTCGTTTTAACACGTTGGTTTAATGCCGATGTGGGTGAACTAGCTCTGTCGCATGCAGTGGTAAAGGGTTTTTGGTAATTAAGTTAATGGTCTCGAAACAAGATTGCGTTCGGTTAGCACAGTTCAACTGTTTCGTTCCGCTGATAAAATTGTTTCTTTATCTTCGCCGCAACGTTACTACGCGAAACACGAGTGAAGTGAATAATTTACGCCGTTTAGTCCGCGCCGCGCGACGAAATGCAGCCGCGAAATTGGTGAAAAGGGCGAAGAGAGCGACGCTCGATTAAATATTTCATTTTCTTTTAATGTTATCGCTTATGATACCTACTTAGGCGTTCGTCGGTATTAAGAGACGCGCGAGTTATTAAACCAAGCGACGAATATTTTTTAATGCGTTTGAGTCTTTTCTTTAGAGGAAAGGGCTTTGTCCTTTGTCCTTATAAAGTGGCTTAGAGTGCTTAGAGTTAATACCAAGTGAAGGTCGTAAAAAGTTAGAAATATTGCGCGGGAATTGAGAAGAAAAGAAACACATTTTTTATAAAATAATTACGTTTGAAAAAAGTTTTTGAAAAATTGTGGTTAATTTTTTTTAAATTTATATTTGTGGTTGTTGTAGTTATTGAGGTTTAAAATATTAATTTTGAGGTTAAAATGAGTTGGTTAGAATAGGTTAGATTAACAGGTACTTAAAGGATCATCACGATCGTCATCGTCCATTCACACCTGATTACATCAGTTATTCCGGTCGTGTCCGGACGGTCGTCCTTTGGGTTGGGTAACGGATCGTGCCCAAACCCTGTCCCCAAACTTTCCAAATGTGTTCATTTATTATGCCACCGACAACAGATGAGTGGGCAAACTCGTGGCAACTTGTTTGCCTCCGGCCACACATTTACCACACGCCACATTTACCAACTAAGTACATCCTTCAAACGACAGACTTTTTCCCCGCAAGCTTTTCGTTTTCGATTTCTTTTCATTGTACACCGCAATAAGGATAAGGATACTAGTTTTGCAATTTGCACGACCATCACGTGCGATTAAAACTATTTTCTTTTAGGGTCGTTTTCAATCTTTTGCTCAACCCCACTCAACTACCTAGTCACAGTTTTATGGGGTTTTACGTTTTCGGTTTTCGGTTTTAAGTAAGTATGGAAAATGTCAGCTGAAATACTCTGGAATATAAATCTGATCACATTTTCTGATTGGAGCACCCAAGACTTGCTTTTGGTTTAATTCGCTTTTCAGAGTCGAGAGTGTGAGGGTTGGCTTTGCCCCCCCTTTAAATGGCTAAGTTATCATCATTTTGTGGTTCTTTGGTCGTCGTCGTTTTAAGTTCTCGGCATTCTTGGTTTTTGTAGAGGCGTTGAGATCTAGACGTTCAGTTCATGGATGATTTTAGGGATGAGTTTGTGCTTGTGCCTGGTTCGAATATTACTTTTTTAAATCGCTCCCAATAAATGAAGTCGTTGAGCATATCTATAGATAACTGCTCTCCACGAAGCGAGAATATGGCTGCCACTGTCTTCCAGAGACTGAATTATTGCCTCAATAATTTTGGGGTTCGAGTTTCAAGACTTTTAAAAAAGACTTGCAAGACTGCCAATACGCTGATAAAAAGGCTTTTTAAGTCTAAAACATTGATTTATTTATATTTTTCTGTTGTTTTTCGTTTGAATTATTTAATTTTAAAATTAAACTAAATTGTTTTAATTTTACTGCTTTTGAAAACTTGTTGGTTTTATTATTTTACTTCATCTACATTTTTTTGTTGGATTTTTGCCATGATGTAACAAAGCTGGCTGGAATACATTTTCGTTCCAAAGGAGCCAAAGCTTGGTTGTGGTTGGTGTGTTCAGTCTTTTTCGGTAGCATACTGAAAATGAAACGCTCCGACACGACAGGCATAGCGCGGTTCGGGGCGAAGAAAATCGGATTGCGTGTTATCTTTTTTGCCATTCGCGATTATGGCGGCGTCGCCCGTCGCGCGGTCAGCAATAAATTACGCTCCGGCAAGTCGAAGTTGATTTCCACCGCAAGTTCACCACCAAGCTGATGCGAGCAGCCCATCTTTTTCTTCTTCTATTCCGGAAGGCAAAATTTATTGTCGTAAAATTCTCCTTTTCACTTATTATTTTCTTAACCTTCATTTAAAAATGATATAAAACAAAATCAACTTTTTGTCTATTTCATTTTCAAAACTTTAAAATTTAATCCATCAAAAATCTTTTATTTTTTCTTTATGATTTATTATTGTTTTAAAAGGTTTCCATCACTTTAAATTGATTTATCACCCAATCGTGTTAAATATTTTCATTTTCCTGGAATAAGTTCTTCTTCAATAGAGTTCAATATCTCTGGTGCTTTTTCTCATTTTATTTTTTTACACTGAACTTTCCAGTTCCACTTGGTGAATGTGAGTATGACGTGTTCGGCGTTTTATGTTCAGTAATGAAATTGGCCGATATCGACGATGATCGCGCGACACTAACAAAGTTTCGCGCCGGCGACAGAGCCAAACGAAAAAGAAATCCCCATGGCAATTTGTTATCGAAGGTGGCGATCGCAATTCTATTACCGGGGCGAGCGAATAGATGGACATACAGTTATTTTATGGACTGTCATATTGCTCAAGGGAGCTGTGAGAACGTCGAGGCAAGCTGTAAAGTACATTCGAGTACATCCAATATCGTTTTATCGCTAAATTTGCCAACTTTTGTGAGTTATAATAGATTTTTTTCGAATATTGCAACGTTTGTAACTAATAAGTATTACATTACATACTTTAAAACAACATAATGATATATTTTCGAGACTTTATTTATCATTTATAATGGAATAATGAAGTTTAAACAAAATTTACATGGTTTTACATGGTGGTAAAACATTAGATTCTCAAGAAAATATGATCAATTTTTTTTTAAATGCACTTACTGTATTCATCGTTTTTTAAATCTCAGTTTCTTCACAGAAAAAATGAACAATTAAGTTTTCTCTCTTAAATCTTCCCCAAAGTTCTTTATTTTGGCATTTAAAGTTCAGAAGGCCGTGTTTTCTTACTATCTTAATGTTTTAATTACGTATTAATACGGTATATGATAATTATCAGTTTAATAATAAGCATAAACATACAAAGAAGTAAATTTACAAAATTCTGTTAATCATACTTGCCGCACCCTCTAGTAGTGAAACGTTAAAGTATTACGCTTATAAAGTTGATTACAGAATAATACAGTTACCGAGTAATACTCAGTTTTTCTTAATTTACTATAATAGTTGATATCGGAATCAGAAACATAGAAGTAAACGTTTATGTTTGTTTATCAAGAGGCTGGATTGATTGGGGTTGATTACTACTTACTATTTAAACTATGACCTAGTTTAACCCAAAAAAGATTTCCAAAATATTGTATTTAACTTGAGCAATTTTGTGTTTTTTTAAAAACCTCTTCTCTTTTTGTCGTTCTAGAATCTAATCTTCGTTTAGAGTAAATTTTGTTCTGCAGTTTGTGCAATGTTGTTTGGGTTGCCTAACCAAGTATGATCACAGTAACAAAAGGACAAAAATGAAGGAGTAGAATGGGGACATATCAAGACATATCAAATTCATCATAGAGTATCATCAGAGATTATACCACTACTAGTGGTATAATCTTTGAGCAGCATTGAGATTCCCTGCTTTGTGATTGTGAATAGCAAACAAAAACATCATGAAATTATACCGTTATCTTCTATATTACTACTATTATTAGTTTATAACTTTATACAAAACTTTAAGAGTCTTTGTGTGTTCATGAATGCCGGGAATATAAAATTCTGGTTTAAGTTTAAACAATTCCTCGTAATCAATCGAAAAATAATCTTCAAAGCCAGCTTTGTATGCAGCTTTTTGAGATGCGGTCGCGGTAAATGTTGTACTCGTGACTTTAATTCCTAAACTTTTACACAGTGGCATTCTGAAAAAATATGTACTTGTTTATTTAATGTTTTATTGGATTTAGCTAACTCTAATTGTCACACGCGACAATCTCGTTACCTTGCTTTTAATATTTGTTCGCCTAATCCTTCACCTCGGTATTCAGGCAAAACAAATAATCCAACAGCTTTTAAACATTCATCAATTCCAAACTCATCGAAGATGTTTCTTTGCTCATCTAAATACTCAAAAATACTTATCATGAATGGTAAAAACCATCCTTTCGACTTAAAATCATCGTCTTCATCTTTTTTGGCAATCATCAAAGCATTGAACCCGGCTAGTTTCGTTTCGCCTTGATCGTTTTTTGTTAGACATGCTAGACTAATCTTCGATTGAAGTATTTCGTTAGCGAAGATTCGCACTTCTGATGAACTTATTTTGTCTTCATAGCCTTCTAAAATTTTAAATTATACTCCAAATTAGTTTAAGTGAGTTTTGCGTGATTTGTATGGTTATTTATTGTACTTTTATATTTAGAAATCGGTTCTTCTCTTGGAAAGTCATTGATTAAGTGATCAACGATTTGATCAAAAAATTCTTCAGGTGCGTCTTGTATCCAATATTTTCTTGGTTTTGAACCATTTTTTGGAGTTCTCTCAAACTCTGCGTATATTTTAGGATATTCACGTGTTTCGGTAATAGTCATTTTGTAAACTGAAATTCTTTTGGTTTATGTTTAAAGGTTTAAAGAACGGAAATGAATTATTAGGCTATTTTATGTAACACGAGAAACTTTTGTACAACCGCACGAAACGATTACTAAGACATGACTGCTTTAACTGTTAGAAAGTAAGTAGGTTTTAACGTTAGTCAGTTGGATTTTACGTAGTCATTATAAATGATTAAATTCTTATAGTATTTACTGTAATGTGCGATGAGATTCAGTAACATGAAGAGCGAGATTATTAACTTACTTATTTATTTAATATTATCTTGAATTATTATTAAATTATTTCAGTTTTGATTAAGAAAAGTACTTATGTCTTACATAATTTACTATTTACTATATAGATTACAAATTGCAATTGTTGAATTTTCAGAATTCAACCTTGACATATTGATGTTGTAATTTATTGTTAAAAGTAACAATTTGCAATACAATAGTTGTTGTACTTGTTTTATGTGTTTCTCTAGTTTTAATAATTTTTAAAAAAGTTCGAGTGAATTATTCCCAAATGGAGAAAATTAGTTTAACATTACGGCAATTTCTAAAAATATGATGTTTTGAAAATGTAAAACAACTCAAGCAACTCAAGCAATATAAAACCTCTACAGAATAGACAACTTTCTATACATGATCTGCACAATGTGTTGCCTACAGTTTTTGGATCACTTTGTCAATATTTCAATATTATGTTTTGATAACTTTGAGGTTAGCCACCATAAAATGCTCCTGGAATTCGAACTTAAAAATTAATTTTTAACTTCAGTAGAGAGCTATAGAATTAAAATGCAGGCAAATACATTATCTAATACCTGTCGGACATGTATGGCCACAGATATAACATTACTACCGTTATTCAAGAGTGAACATCCCTTTGAAAAGAATAATTTGCAATCAATTGCTGATTGCATTATGGCTTTTACAGGAATTGAGGTAAAAAGAATCAAATATGCTCAAATAATATTATGTTGCGACGTTTCAATTAAGCTTATGAATTCTTATTTCTTAGATTCAAAAGGGTGATGGACTTCCACACCAAATTTGTTCACCATGTGCAAAGAGCGGCATTGAATTGTATAATTTCAAAGAAATGTGTAAAAACACAGACAAAATATTAAGAAAAACATTCATAGAATCTAAAGTGGAAACAGTCTTGATCAGACCTGAAATGAATTTAAGATCAAATTATAAAGATAAACATAAAAGGCGTGATGAAAATGATGATCTAATTAGAAACAATGAGGAAATTGAAGAGATAAATGATTTTGTTCAATATGAAGAAAGCATAGAAAGTTTGAATGATAAATGTAAATTAGAAACTGTAGAAGAAGAACTGGTAGCCCCTATAGAAACACAATCAAGTCTACAAAATAATTTAGTAAATACAGATGACAATGATGATGTTAATAAAGTTGAATTACTTGATACTGACAATAGTAATGAAGATGATGAATTAAGTGAAGTTGAAGAATTTTACTTTGGACCTATTCTGACTGAAACTGGTGCAGATCCAATACAAAATGATGATGAAGAAAGTCTACATGAAAAGGTTGAGTGTGTGTTAATTCCTGATGAACCGAAAGAAGACTTACAATGTCCAATATGTGAAGATGTGTTTTCATTTCAATCCATATTTGACAAACATCTTAATTCTCATGTTAAGAAAAAAAATCAATGTGAGTTTTGTAACAAAACTTTTACAAAACCATCACATTTAACAAGACATTTATTAACACATGATGCTATTAAACCATTTAATTGTGAAGAATGTAATAAAGGGTTTGCTAGACTACAACAATTAACTCATCATATGAATATGCACACTGGTGTTAAACCATATGTTTGTCAACAATGTGGTAAAGGTAAAAAGTACATTTCATTAAACTTTATGAATTAAAGTTTAGTAATAACTACTTATTGCCAACAGGTTTTAACCAAAAGTCTAATTTAAAAGATCATATGCGAACTCACAATGGTGAAAAGCCATTTTTATGTTCAGTTTGTGGAAAAGGTTTCAATCAATTGGGAAATCTTCGACAACATCAAATCAGACACAGTGGTGTTAAAGCACATTTGTGTAACATTTGTGGAAGTAGTTTTGCAAGTAAAGGTGAATTAGGTGCTCACACTAGAAAACACACAGGTGATTATTTGAACAAAATTATTTTTTTAATATTTACTAATATATATTTGTTTCAGGAGCGAGACCTTTCGTTTGTAACATATGCAATCATGGTTTTACCACATCATCATCATTAACAAAACACAAACGAATTCATTCGGGTGAAAAACCTTATGAATGCGAAGTGTGTAAAATGCGTTTTTCGCGTTCCGGGATATTATCTCGCCATCGCAGGACACACACCGGTGAAAAACCTTATGCATGCCCACATTGTAAACGAGCTTTCGCTCAAAGTAATGACTTATCATCGCATTTACGTATTCATACTGGTGAAAGACCATTTGTTTGCGACGATTGTGGTCAAGCATTTCGACAAGCCTCCGCGCTTAAAACTCACAAAAAGATACATCGAAAAGGCGATAATGCTAAACGCATTACTGCCCCCGATACTATCATACCCCCCGCCAATGCACCTTAATTGCTTTTTGCTCCAATACATAAAAGAAAATGTTTTATAATATGATATGATGTGCACAGTTTGCATTACACATATATTGATTAGATAATGTTATTATGTCGTGGAAGCATTTGAGTGAAGTGCTTGCAGCCGCGGCTATTGATAGGCCGTGGTTGCGGCGGTAAAGTGGTATTTTCATCACAATGTTATATGACATTTATTTATTCTTTGTTAGGGTAAGTATAGAGAATATGTATGCGTAAAAAATGTAATTGTTCTATCAATTGAAGCGTTTGTTGTGCTGATGTAATTCATATTCTTTTAATTTGACATTTATTTGTAAGTAATTGCAATGCAATTAGATTTTATTGATTTTATTAATGTAATTGTAAGTATAAATCATACACTACAATAACCAGTTTTTTTGGAATTCCACTGTTACCCATTCATTAATTTTAAGTTACTTTCAACACCAATCATCAATTTAGTTTCTTTGGTCAGTTGTGATCAGTTACAGACGTAGAGTACGCCTATACAACCAAACAAACAGAACAGAAATCTATTTATATCTACACAAGTTGTAATTTAGGATAATATCGATAATATGCAACGTGTTGTCAAAGCTATTTGTGTTTAATAGTAATATAACTTAATATCAAAATAATGTACGCATTTAATTCTAACCCTGTTCTAATCTAACAAATGACTATTCTAAATTGGTTAGGCAACACACAATACATAATTTTACGGAAATAAACGTTAACAACGTTACCATCAATATAATCCGTAAAGAACCGGAAGAAAACAATTTAAGAATTATTACAGTATATTACAGTTTTAGTGATTTTAAAAGTAAATAAACCTTTCATATCTATATATATCACACAAAAGTTATAATTAACTTTCTATGTATAATATGTGTTCAGTGCAGGTTCATAACTCGGCATAAGGGATACAAGCTCCCTTGTTTCAAACAAAAACTCTATTTTAAGGTTCAATCTCCAATAAAAACAAAGTGTTTGCAATACTTTCCCAAACAATAAAATGTAAATGAACCTGTAATTTCATTAAATATCCGCAACTAAACGTACATCCAACATTTCTTTATCTAGGCAACTCTCTAAGCAACCAATAAAACTAATATACCACTACAATCTCATTGTTTTGTTTATTTTCAGATATTTTAAATACTATTATGGAAACGTACCCCTGTTGTATGTACGTCGCTGGCAGAAGTACGGAGAAGCATAGCACTTTATTCAGAGAACAAGCTTCTGTCTCTTGCGGCGTGCTGGTGGTGCTCACGTTGCAAAGAGCGTGATTGCTCGAAAGGGAGAGCACGGCGTGCGGCGTTTGTGCGCCCCTACTGAGAGCGCGAGGATTTGCCGCCACCGCCAAGCTCTAGTAATTCGCAAACCGTCTCCACGATCAGTCCGAACGCGAAACACTAGCGTACTGATGTGTTGATAAACAAAATTCAACTTTTTTAACCGCAAAAACAAATTAAACCAGCAAACAACAATAACTATGACAATTGTTTAAAACAAGTGAAACTACAAACAACTTGACAACAAATTATGTAAGTTTTATACATTTAAATTATTAATTAATAATAGCAAGGTTTATTTTGAAACTTTTCAAAACGTTAATCTTATCTTCATGTAGTGCATTTTGGGTTGCATGTGTTAATATTAATGATATCAATTTTCAAAAATTTTTGAAAATGCTAAACGTGTCCTAGGCACGCTTTTAAACACGCATTCGCAGACAATGAAGAACGTGGCTCTGTTGTTTGTTTTCTCTCTTACCTGACACATCGAGATGTTTGGCGGGGCGCAGAAAAAAGTTGAGATCACGTTGCCTTGCATCGTGCATCTCACTACCCCGATATGCCAATGACAAGCAATCATATATTCTTGCATATCCTCACCATCACCTCATCATGTTTTTATCTGACAATGTTAAATTTTCATCCCTGGCTTAACAAAACATTAAAAAGAGATACAAACATATACAATTGTATCATATCGCAGAGTCGCAATAATTAATCTACCGTCTGCCCCAACCAGATCCCCAACCAAGTGGAGAATTACCCCGCGAGGGTTATATCACTAACTTTGAGGTGCCCCTCAAAGTGCTGTCACGTTGTGTAACTGACGGCAACGGCCATCTTTTGCATATCACCGCCATGCATCTTGTTTGTCTTATATAACAACAATCATCGACCAAAACCAAGCCATGTCTATACTTAGCATATTATTGCGATTGTAGCCGCGGCCATTACAGAAATAACAACACATTCACATCACCTATATTCTATATTGTTATTAATTTATAATTAATGCAAATTAACAT
Organism: Atheta pasadenae; assembly: GCA_030264155.1. Taxonomy (NCBI): domain Eukaryota; kingdom Metazoa; phylum Arthropoda; class Insecta; order Coleoptera; family Staphylinidae; genus Atheta; species Atheta pasadenae. Next base: position 7,181 of record JARJDS010038350.1, on the reverse strand, counting down.
GTGATACATACGTTCGGTTTATACATCACGTTTTGTAATTTTGTATAAAGCCTGCATCAAATTCGTACGAATTTTCCATATTTCCAGACAATGACACGGATAGATGGCACGGGTATGGCAATGCGTTGCTCGGTACACGTTTTCAACCCTCAACCCGAGAGATCTAATTGAAACGCGCTACTATTTATAGCGCTGCGACACAATAAAGCAAACCCTATAAATGTTGATGCATATAATATACTTCTTGGGTTTATTTCAATGCTTTTCAAATTGGTTTTTCTTCTAGTTGCTCATGACAACAACAATCAATGATAAAATTCTTAGAATATCAGATTGTTATTTAGATTTAGCTATATATTATAAAAAGTATGCAACACAAATAACGTTATGTAAACCACGTCTATATTTAGGCAACACAACAAACTCGTCTTCAGTTGTGTTGCATTTGTTTTTCTTTTCTGTTTTCAAAACAAAATGTAATCCACAAACTGCAAAGATATTTTTAGAATAACAGCAACACAAACCGATTAGGTAAACGCGTGTCGAGAATGTTGGGATAAAATTAAAATACAAATAAAAAGTTGAAAGGTCACGTTACATCGTGACCAAACATACATGCACAAGAATCCACGAGAATTCCCAGTTGAAGCTGGTGTTGCTGGTTTTGAGTTTCAATCGGTATTGAAACTGAAAATGGATGTGGAAAACGTTTTTGTAAACGCTGTGCCAATCCATGCCTGTGTTCATGTGTCCTGGAACGTGAGTTTCATCCCTTGAGCGTTCGACACTTACGTTGAATAACTGGCGTTGAAGTATTTCCACATAAAAATGCACGTGTAAATAAAAATATAAATATTGGAATTATAATATTTATATTTAAACAATTATTCAATCATTTTTGATCTTTCACAAATAACTTACGTTCAGTTATTGTTTTCAGTTAAAAAAAACAAAATGGAGTCAGAATCGGGTACTACAAACACAAAAATCTCTGATTCAGGTTATTCCAACAGTTGTAGTAACAGTAATTCACAAAGAAGGTAATAACCTTTACAATTTTGAAATATTTGAGATGGGATCTAATCTTAATTTGTTTGTGTAGCGCTAGTTCAAAATCTCGCCACAGCGGTTCAAACTCAAGCCGTTCAAGCGGTTATTGTGGAGCCCCAACCGTAGATGGCAGCACGGATGGACCACCACCTCCTAGTAAACGTGCAAAAGACAAAAACAAGAAAAAAACTAAATCGTCAACAAACACTAACACTACCACCAAATGCGAAACAACCACACCAGTTGAACGTACAGTCAATAAAGATGTAGTGATTGAAAACACACCAGAAACTCTACCGACAACAACGACAACTGAGTTACCATCGACAGTAAACACAACCATAGAGAATGGCGGACAAGAAGCTGGTGACTTGAACATAACCAAACCCATTACAGGTAATACTATTTACATTTATTTAGAGTTAAGGTTTGTGTTCTTTAAAAATAGAAATAGGTATAACACACGTTGTGGCATTGCTTTCTTTTGCATATGCCCAGAGCCGACTGAACCTATCGTTAATGATTTGTTATCGCCCTGGGCGACTGCGCGTATGGATGCGGACGATGATGCCGAAGAAGATGCATCACCACAGCCAATAGATGGCGATCCTGAACAGATAACCTTAAAAATGCCTGATGTTTGCGATAACAAAATACCTAACCAACCTGAAGTAATTATATTCTACCATTATGTGTTGTGTTTTTATTGAATGTTGGGTTGTGTAATTTTCTAACATAACTATTGCGTGTTGTTGTTCAAAGGACGGATTCTGTTGCGTCATCTCAATGTACGACGGCATGGTACTGTACACGACTCCTAATCTAACAACGCTGCTTGGATTCCCCAAGGACATGTGGCTTGGACGATCGTTTATAGATTTTGTGCACCCAAAGGATAGGGAAACGTTTTCAAATCAAATTACAACAAAAATTGTATTGCCTTGTGTAACGGATAAAAGTAATGGTAAGTTATTAAGCATAATCATAACCATAAATTTACTTTCAAGCATTTTCCATTCACTAAATTATCAATTGGTAAACTAACAGTTTTAATTCCTTAAATCACAGATATCAAAAACACGTTATATGTTTGTTTGCGTAAATATCGCGGATTGAAAACAAATGGTTATAGTGTTGTGGAGAAAGCAGTCACACATGAAGCCTACCAATTGACGATTACATTCCGTCATATCACCGATAGTAATGTGAAAATGATTGAGAACAACGCCAACATGTTTTTGGTGGTGGTTGCCGTGCCCGTGTTTTCTTCCTATAAAGTGCCGGCTGAAACCCGTAAAAGTCCAAAATTTGGAATGCGACACACGTCGACGTGTGTGTTTAGTCATGTTGATCCTGACGTGGTTACAAATTTTGGCTTTCTACCACAGGATATGTTAGGAAAATCAGTGTTTGATTTTTATCATCCTGAAGACATGCCCTTTTTAAAGGAAGTTTACGAATCGGTTTTGCATATGTGTCAAATTGCTGGGTCAGTTTTTCGTAGTAAACCTTATAGGTTTGCTGTTAAAAATGGCGGGTTTGCTATGATCGAAACTGAATGGTCGAGTTTTGTTAACCCTTGGTCTCGTAGACTTGAATTTGTGATTGGTTTACACCGAGTGTTGCAAGGACCTTTAAATCCGAATATTTTCGAACAACCCAAGGACGATGAATGGAAATTAGTTTCCGAGGAAGTTATCAAAGAAAGTAAAATTATTCAAAATGAGATTTTGGTTTTGTTAAACACTGTAAGTATTAAGCGAATTTTTCTAAAAGAAAATGTTAGGAAAGTTAAAGAAAGCGAGGATATACTTAACTTTGTAATTTTAGGAGTTAGCAAGACCAACAGAAATTGTTAAACATGAAGTATCTAAACGCTGTAAAGATTTAGCTACGTTCATGGAGAATTTAATGGGAGAAGTTGATAAATCTAACCTACAAATTGACTTACCTCAAGATGCTACTATTTCTGTAAGTGTAAACCAAACATAGATAACCTAACTTAATCTAATAATGTGTAACCAAACTTAACCTAAATTGATGCCTTTTTTGTTAATGTTTAGGACCGTGATTCTGTAATGTTAGGTGAAATATCACCCCATCACGATTATTACGATAGTAAATCGTCATCAGAAACACCACCTAGTTACAATCAATTAAACTATAATGAAAATATTCAACGGTTCTTTCAAAGCAAGCCAAAAACTACCGTGTCTGATGGTAGTGGTGAACGTCACGGTCCTCTGCAGAGCACAACTGATACAGACCCGGAAGCTAAGTCTGCAACGCAAGAATGTGCTAATAATCAGTAATTATTTTTTACCTAACCTAGCCTAGTTTATTTACTTAACCTAATCTAAAGAAAGAATTAACTTATCTCTTTAATGTTATAGAAAATGTTTATCACCAGTACAAAACAGTGGCGCTTCTGGCAGTGGCAGTGCTGGGAACTTAAGTTCTGGTAGTAACGTCAATATGGAGACTGGTACTACTAGCGCCACACATACTTCAAATGATTCTTACAAACCACCCCATTTGACAGAAGCACTTTTATTCAAGTAATTTATTAGAATTTAACTTGATTTGATTTTTAAGACCTTAATTATCATCATTACTTTAAACATAACCTTAAATTTTGTTTAATTTATGTAAAAATGTTGATTTTTATAGACATAATGAAGATATGGAAAAAATGATGGTCAAGAAACATCGTGATCATCGTACGAGTATTAAAGCAGATCGAGAAAATAAAAAAATGCACAAGAATGAAAAATCCACCATCGAAAAATCTGAAAAACCAGACAATTCTAATGTAGGTGGTCATGGCGTAAAGCGAAGTGGTTCTCAATCATGGGAAGGTGATAGTCACAAAGTATCCAAGTATAAACATTTGATTGGTCAAGAACCAGTCAATGAACATGCAATTACATCCCATGGCGGTGTACCTACTGCTAACAAAAGTCACAATGTTCATACGCCTACTACAAATGCAGTTAATACACAACCGGTAAGTTATTTGTTTAAATAAGAATGAAAGAACAAAAAGTTAAAGTTAAAATTTAACTAAATGTGTTTAATTTAAAGATGAACGACGTTAATCTATGGCCGCCGTTTTCTGTCACGATGACACCAATGAACAATACGCCATCTTGTGGCATTACCTCAACCCCACACAGCACTAACGGATATACCACCGGAATTTTACCGATTTATTACATTCCAACAACTCAAAGAGCTTTTAACCCTGATAATGCTTTGAACTCAAACTTTCAAGGTATGTACCACTTTTCATCCTCAAAATTGAAAGTTATGACATATGGAATGTTCTGAAATATGTTGGCTTAGTAAATTTTAAGGTTATAATTATATTTTTTTGTTTTTAACAGTTCAATACATGTCTCCAATGATGTACAACTACAACCCAATGTTTCCGGCATCACCAATATTCTGTTCACCACTATCAATGCTTCCGGTACCGGTGTCTCAACAAATGGTGGCCCCAGAACCACTTCTTCCAGCCTCAGCTTCGTCAAACACTAATGGAGCAAATCAAGACGGGCACAAAACCAACACTCTTAGTGCGCAATCAACGCCAATGTTTCAACGTCCTGCATCACAAGCGACAAGCGTAAAAGCCGAACCTGGAAGCGCGATGGGTTCAATTGCTTCAGCTAGCGTCGCTAATAAGGTAAACTAATATTCCAAATGCTCTTTGCCACTGGTTTTACTTTGTTTATGTCACTGCCAATCTGGCTTTGGTTTGCTGATTCTCTGCAAATGCAATTTTCTAGGCGATGTCGGAATGTTCGCGAAAAGATTTAGCGCTCCAATCGGTTTGCTCGCCCGACTCGCCGCTGGTCAGTCCGCCTGGCGGCGAAGCCGAACTGGACAATTTTTATTTGAACAGCAAGGTTATGTCACACATGTTTTCTTCTTGCAATCCACACAAACATGGACACTTTTAAAACTTACTGTTTACGATTTACTTTTAAACACTAAACAACAAAAGAAACCAAAAACTATGCAATTATTTTCAAAGCGTTTTTGTAGTTGGATTTGGATTATTTCGATAAAATGCTTTAGGTTTTGAAAATAATCGTAAAGTTTTTCACCTACACGTAATCATGTTGTCATTATTGTCATGTCATTGTAATTATTGTGTGTTTTTTCACTTGAATGTTTTGTATCGATTTTTGGAATACAATTGCGAAACTTAAGCCTGAGCGTAGAGAATTTAATTCGATTTGTTTTGTTGAACAGAATGATCTCGCCCTGGGGTAAGTGTGAACATCCAAATTTTGAAACCAAAGTAGAAACAAAATTCAATAAATTCTATGATTTTTTTGTTTGCTAAGTAAATGCTTCAATTGCATAATATCATTCACTTGTCATATAGTCAATGAAATGAACGTGTAAAGAAAATGGTACCAATACGTTGTTAATTGTTTTACAGACTGCTGAGAGTAACGACTTGAAAGGACAAATGAATCAGTACCGCGATACACCCGCGGGTGATGAAGAATCTAGTTATTCGTCGTTTTATTCGTCATTTTTAAAAACTGATACTGGATCTGGATCAAATGACGATTGCAACAATATGGAAAATCAGACCAACAAAAGTGATGATGTAAGTTTAATACAAAACACGTTAATAAAATATAGCAATTGATTTGATTTTGTTTGGAGCAGAACAGTTGGACGAAAGATCAAAGTTGTCCTATTCGTAAACGAGATCCTCCGTGGTTGGAAGCCGTATCAGTAACACCTGAATTGATTTATCGCTATCAGATGTCCTTAAAAGGACTTGAAGACATTTTGCAATCGGATTTGGATTCTCTCAAAGATATCTCACAAGTGAGTTTTCCACAACAATAGTATAGGGTTAGCCTTAAAACGACATTTAATTTAAATATTTATAGCCCATGTTAGTAAACGACCAGTTGAATCAATTATACATTGAAATGGAATTGGATGGATTATCAAAAAAATTAACATTGGAAGAAGGAATAACTTCATCCAGTAGCAGTGGTGAAGATCATCAAGTGCGAGTATTAAAAGTAATTAAACTTGTTTTACATTTATTAAAGGTTTAAATATTTCTTAACCTTTATAATTTTGTTTTGTTCGTATAGCCAAGGAAAAAACGGCGTTCATACAGTTCTTTGATGATGATCTACGAAGAAAACGCTCCTTTTCCATCACCAGAGTAAATGTAGATTTCATTACACTCACTTTGCTCTCATCAATCAAAATAGTCTACAGTAACCAGACAACTAACAGAAACAAGTAAAAATCCTTGAATGTCTTAGATTAGTTATTAGATTGTAAACAATTTAGTATTAATGTTCACTCTTACTTTGACATTTTTTTACACACTTGATATTTTTGTAAAATTCAGTGTTTTGGATGCGTATTAATTACGAATGCTAATTATGAATATTATACATTGATATATTTATTCATTAATATTAAAAACATTGGATTAAGTCCAAGTATGTGTTTTATTTAATATAATTTTGTTCTTTCCGTAAACTAATTACAGAAGCTGTTAGGCCGGCCGTGGACCCTAAAAAGTTTATTTAATGTGTTTGCAGTTGCCTACCGTGCGATCCTTTTGCTACACGCGAAGCACTAGTCGATGTGCGTTAGTAGTAGTGCGCGTAGGTATGCCCTGAATAAAATTGAAATATTTATATACTAATTAAAGACGTTGTTATTTTTAGATTTAACTGTATTTATTTATTCCCTATGTTATTGTTTTCAGCTTTATAACATAATATAAGAAACAAATGTGTGTTAAATAGTCTATCAGTTTTGTTTAGATTCACATGTTATAATGTAATATTTAACACAAAATTGCAGGAATGGGAAATAGCCTAGTGGGTAAGAACTCGCTTGTTGAGTCGAAGGTTTACGGTTCGATTCCCACTTGGGGTTCCTTTTTTTCTTAAGTAAGAAGCATTACTTAATGCTTAGTTAAAATTGAATTAGGAATTGAAAAATATTCTAAGTTCAAGTGCCCGAACTTAAAAATTAAAATTTAAAAATGTATATTATAAAATACGTTCCTGCAATGTATTCCACCATTAAAAATACTTTGTCCCTACCACAATATGGGGTTGATGGCTGCG
>JARJDS010038327.1:0-37973 GCA_030264155.1 Atheta pasadenae | reverse complement strand
GTTGCCTATCCAATTTGTACACAGTAAACCACAGTAAACGCAGTTTACTGCCAAAATAAAATACTTTGGGGATGTTTCGTGGATTAAATTTGGTCATACGTCAAAGAGCAACTCTTTGACTATAAATGAAAAATTAGAACGTAAAATTTGGATAATATGGAAAGGAGATGTGGCCAATTTTCCAAAACGAAATTTCAAAAAATCAAAAAATTACCCAACTTTGAAGGACAAAATAAAATACTTTGGGGATGTTTCGTGGATTAAATTTAGTCATACGTTAAAGAGCAACTCTTTGACTATAAATGAAAAATTAGAACGTAAAATTTGGATATTATGGAAAGAAGATGTGGCCAATTTTCCAAAACGAAACTTCAAAAAATCAAAAAATTACCCAACTTTGTAAGCCAAAATAAAATACTTTGGGGATGTTTCGTGGATTAAATTTGGTCATACATCAAAGAGCAACTCTTTAACTATAAATGAAAAATTAGAACGTAAAATTTGGATATTATGGAAAGGAGATGTGGCCAATTTTCCAAAACGAAATTTCAAAAAATCAAAAAATTACCCAACTTTGAAGGCCAAAATAAAATACTTTGGGGATGTTGCGTGGATTAAATTTGGTCATTCGTTAAAGAGCAGCTCTTTAACTAAAATTGAAAAAAATTCGTCAATATGGAGAGGAGATATTGGCAATTTTCCATAAAGTTTTAAACAAGCCAATTAAACTGTCTCACTCACATCAAAAAATATTATAAGTAGTAAATAAAAATTAACTTACCTGACACTGAATACTTTGCTAAATAAAACAAAGCGCCAACCAAATAATAAGTAAAAACAAAAACTTACATTAATTAACAGTAACAATATTTAATTTTCATATATTTAGTAAATTTATTTATTAAATTCAGTACCCCAGACATTTCAGACCATTGTTGGATGAGGTTTGAGGACAGATATTCTTACAAGTTCAAAAAGACATATTTTTGTTCGTTTATTATTTTCTCCGTAATTGTCATTCATAGTTCTATATTTCATTCACTCACTCTTATACTTTACTTAAATTTATATTTATATATATATATATATATATTTATATCATTAATTCATATATTATATGTATATCGTAATCATATTTATATATTTATCATTAAATTATTTCAGCAATTGAAATATATCATATCAATTATAACTTATATACAACAATTATTATACTTTGAAAAAACGAATTGACTTTCAGTAATACTGAGCCTAGTTAATTTGTCTTCACAACCACGATGCATTTGTCATGACTTTCGAACAATATGTTTCCAATAATAACAAAGCAAATCCGTCACATGCAGCCATCATTTGGGCAATTGTACTTTTTGGTTTTGTTCAGAACAACAAGAAATCTGGTTACGAATACAAATTACTAGCGATTTGGCATATCATTACGCGTTTTAGTAATTATTTATATATAATACTTGTCGAATTATTATTAATTGTTATCATCAATATTTTTTCTCATTTTTGTCATTATTCATCGTTCTTTTTGTTGTTTTGGTATATTCACCCGTTTGTATATAATTACATTTTATTTTTATATACACATAGCTCAGAAAATACATCATACATTTAAAATAATGTATTGTTATTACTTTATTTTTATATACTTTTGTTCAAAACTTTTTTAAACTCTTTAAAAAAGTCAATATTTCTATATTTGTTCGTTCATGTTGGTTGTGATGGTTGTTTCGATTCCGAGATTCTTTAAAATTTTATTATTTTATCATTAATCCATTTCATTTAATTAGAAATTGTTTAACGTGAATTTGGAAAATTAAATATGAGTCGAGTTTGTTTCTGTTTGTAAATTGTCTTTAGTTGTAAAGTATAATCATGTTGTACGAGTAGTTAATTTCAAAATTAATTGATGTATTTTTGAACGTGTAAGAACATGATGTTGTCTTATTGTATTGGGTTTGGTTGCTTTTGGTTTTCATTGTTTGATTGTGGTTTGGGGACAAAAAGAAAGGTGAATCAATCGAAATTGCGGCTCGAGTGCAATTCCAACAAACAAAATCAAGAGTAGAAAATATCGTGACATGTACTCATATCCGAGTTTGGTCTCTGTGAGAATTGTGTTTGAGAATTACTTTCAAGTCAACATCTACCAACGAATCTTCGAATAAATATAATCAATAAATAGCTAATCTACATCTAATCTAATGAATAAATCTAAAATTATAAATAGTCAAAAACAATCAGCATCTAATCTAACATCATATAAATATTTAACTATCTAACACCTATCACTAAATCTGAACTAAACACGAATTAATAAATAAGTAACAATTTGTCTTTTATATGCATAACGCCGCTTTGTGTTCCACGAAAACAAAAATTTGTTGAAAACAAAAAGCGACAGAGTATCACAGAGACAAATAGGATATCTAGGTCCAGTATTGAGGGGGGTCATTAAAAATAATAAATTACAGTTTAAGTATAAGTTGATGTAGGTAATGTTGTTCTGATGTTGTTGTTGATGATGTGCTGTTATACATTGTTGCGGTTGCTGTAAATTCAATTGGATTTGGTTCATAGGCAAGGGTTGTTAGTTTGTAGTTACTGTAAATTGAGTAAAGTATCTTAAGCAAAGCGTACAAAAGTGTAAAAGGCAAGTAAGTATATGATTCATTTGTAAAAAGCACAAAATTAACTTAAATTGCAAGCAACGAAAGAACGAATCTTAAATGAAGTCATACAGACTTTAATTTAAAACTCAATCTTCACTTCTACAACAAACACTACGTTCAAGAAAAATTAAACATCAAAATTGTGTGTGAATGTGGTAGAAATAAATTTAAAACAAAAATATATCGCTCAAAACAAAAACAATAAATGAATCACGCCATAGTGTAAAAAAGATACTACCACCAGCTAGAGGCACAGATAATTGACTCAACTAAGTTGTTCTTTCTTGTGTTTTCTTTTTATCTTTATCATATTTTCCATTACGACAAGTACAATTATTTATATGTATAGTATAATAATTTTAATATGTATTTTAGCATATTATATGTAATGATGTATTAGAATAGGTATGGTATAAGATGTTGTAGTTCTCATTCCTTGTGTGATGCACAAATGTCGGTAGTTTGTTGTGTGTTATGTTGTTGTTGTTATCATTTATAGTTTCAGTTCATCCTCAACCTCAAACACGTCGTTTAGCAGTTTAGCAGCGAGTGAAACAAATCATCTTTCACTGTACACATCAATCAGATCGTTAATAAATCGATTCATTAAATAAACAAGGAACAATAATCCCCACACATAGATTCATTCAGTGTGAGAAAACCCAAAAATTTCTTACAAATTAAGTCGAAATAACAATTGAAATAAAACAATTTGCGTAACAATACAATAATAAAAACTACGAAAACTAACGCCTTCAATTTGTTTCAAAGTGGATCTATTACATTAAGTGTATTTCCATGCGGGACATTGACAAAATTCATTAATAATCCAAAACGGAGTAGTTAAAAACAGCCTACCGAAATCATCTATTACTATACAATATTAAAATACTAACCAACACATTGAATTCAATCAGGTTCGTCAGAAATCATTAAAACTCGTTAAATATCACCTAATCATCACCATCTAAGGATAAAATTAGTTAAACAACTAAAATTTACATGTCATAACCTAAAATATTATATAAAACACTTAGATTTGTTATTGATAAATGATTCGCCGGTGCACACAACTCAAACTCTTTCATTAATCCTTCCAATAAGTTGTACCCTATTAATTATTTAATATGTTATTTCGATTTCAATTACTTTAATAAATATTTCCTACATTTCCCGATTGTGTTTGGTCCTCTCGCGTGATTGGAAACAGCCAACCAATGAAAGAGTTTGAATCGTTGTTCATTATGTTTTGTATCATCAAGTCAAGTTCGTTTGTTTCTTTGTTTATAGATCCTCCTTATCGTGTTGAATTTAATTATTTGTTAATTTCTTACCTAAGCACTAACATTCGAGATTGATTCATTTAATACTATAATGATATGATACACTATCCTAAATTTAACTGTCTTTTTTTCATAATATGTATTTTCTAGATTCCATTTCATTGAGTTCAATATTACATACATAAAACGTATAATCGATATTCGAAAGGAAGAAGTGTTCAAAGATATAGCTCGTCATTGATCAGCATGTTTCGAGCTATTTCCCACTTCGTTTCACAAAACGTGTGTACACACAGTTAGTTGCACATTGTACATGTTCAGAATTGCATAACTTCAATATTGTTATTGCACATTTGTCTTAAAGATATTTTTGTTGTTTCTCTGTATTCAATGTGATTTTTCTTTAAAATTCCACCTTCTCAAATGTAAAATTGAATGTTTTCGGGTGTGTGTACGTATTCCAAGTGTTGTTAGTGTGTTAATTGTTTCAACAGTGTGTGTGGTGTGTGAAAAACAGTCACAAAATGGATGCACCATCGCGGCCATCTTGTCATTTAAAGTTTATAGAGTTTACAGACAGAAAGTACTACTATTATTGACATCGAGTTAACTACTTGCGTCTCAATCTAATAATTTTTCGCCCTCAACAGCTACCAACCAACAAACAAATAATAAAAACAAATACCGTTCACAGTAAAAAAATATTCAATACGAGAAAACAAGTCAGTTGCCAATCAATCATTTCCGTTTTTTGTAAGGTACACAGTAGATTATTCACTAAAATCTATCTAAATTCAAGACGCAAGCTCGTAGGAAGACATTCAACTAATAAATGTGACCATTAATTTAAGTTTCGTATTTTTTCATTGTTTTTCATCTCGCGTTTTACTTTTAGTTAATTACTCGCATGCTAAATAATCCCTATACAATTCGCAGGTAACGTTTTCATCTAATTTAATTAATTGTATGGACGAAAGTTTAAAATTAACATTGAACTAAATCAACCACAGCCAGTTTTTCATTTAAAAAAAAAACTGGCAGCGGTCAATAAATATTGAAAGCTAGTTTATCGCCCCTAACTATTTTACCATTGAGTTGCCATTCGTCTTAGTAATTGATAGCACATTTAGCCCTAGACAGATTGAAGTAATCCAGTTATCCCAAAAAACATTTAGTTATATGCAAGTGTTAATTATGTTTATGTATTTATGTTTAATTTATTTAGAATTTCAGCAAGCAATAAACCAAAGACGCCTTTCTCAACCGAGTGAGTGCAAAGTTCAATTACAGCCAATTATTATTGATCAAATGATGATTATTTACAAATAAAACATTCAAGTTTTTCTTCTTGTATTCTGATATGTTTTCGAATATGTATATGTTTTATATTTCCGTTCCGCTTTGTTTGGAAATCCATGAAATGTATGTAGAAATCTTGTTATACTCTTGTTATTCGCGCACCCCCATTAGAGATCACTAATGTTCCAAGTTAATTATTTAAATAATAAATTTTAAATTATTGCACTAATTTGACACATTTTCCATTAATCCATCAATAAATTAATAAATCTCTCTTGTAGTAATTTCTTAAGTAGTTCATTTGTCCTAGCAAATTAATTAATTCTCTGCATGAATCCCATACAGTTGGCAAAATTGAATTGTGATGTACTTGAGATATTTACAAGTGCGCCGGTTTCCGTCCTCCTTTCGACAAATTTGCTGATAGGTATTACTTCAAATATTTATGCAAATACTTGTGTGGTTCAAAGAGATATTCTTAAAAGATTCAAAAAATATTATCTAATCGTAGTTAGTTAATATTGGTTGGCATGAAAGTGTTAAAATTGTTGAAATTGTCCAAACCTAAAAATTTATCATATATATAATTATTTATTTAATAGATGCTTTCTTTAATTAGTTAAAATTTGGGTCCTTGCAATTGCCGACGCGTCAGGAACACACACACAATTTCGGCGTCAATTGTTCGTCGTCCCGTCCACGCATTAAATCCGGATATTTATTGAATCTCAATTCTTTGGCAATCAAATTGCTGAGAATGGCATCAAACACCAATCGAATTAACATTAATTAATCTTGAATGAATACGACGCGCTAATTATTTAAATTTTACCTTATTAAAACTCTATTTGGTACCGGGGAATTTGTAATGTGAAATGTAATACATAATGTACTTAATGTAGTATGTATCGTGTACGCCTAATAAGCAGATTTATATAAAAAATACTCTCGTGTATCAATTCTTGGTAATATTAAAATTAATATTTGCGTTGTCTTTTATACTTTCTTCGCTTAAAGTCCCACTCGTCGGTGCCCGCAATAATTATCGCACAATCAACGATACAATTTGCATTATGTGTATGTGCATTAGAAATCAGATCATCGATTCAATTCTATTTAATATTAGTTCTGTGAGAGTATCTAATATTCTTTTGTCGCAAAACAATTCATTGTCAAACATTATCCGCTAATGTTCCTTCCTCCTCTCCTCACCCTCCACTACACACCGTATAAATAGTAAACGCTAAAGCTATACAAATAAATAATTCTAATAAAACTCGTTGCAATGTTGTTTTGTTAATGTTACCGTTAGTTAAACTTACTTAGTCAAAAATGTCTTGTTTTCATCAATACAATAATTAAATATGTAATTAATTATAATCATTAGCGATATGTATTACGTACTATGTGTCTAATCTTTCAAAATGTCGCGATAAGTGTAAGATTTCGGTGGATTTGTGTTTATCGTCTTCACGTGTATATCTTGTTACCTCTCTCCGATGTCTATCCTATATTATTTGAAAGATTTCCTCAGTCCCACACATAAAATATTCCAGGAATTCGCATTGAGCGTCGTGCACGGTGTGTGTCTAGAATATACTTATTGCACTCGCATGTAACATTGAAAAAACAGTGATGTCCTACATTTGTTGCGCAAACTTCTCAAAGCTCAAAAATTCGTCGGCCTGGAATATTTTATCGACCGCCATATTTTGGTTTGCGTTGTTTGAATCTCAAACACCATCAGCGGTTTGAATCTTCAAACAACAACCAAATAATCTCAACATTCAGAGAGACATTTGTTTGCCTGTTTGATGAACGCAATTAATTAATTCACAACTTAACAACACCGGAATATTTTCTTTTCCGTATACTAAACACTACAATAACAAAGAATCGTTTACATCAACCTAAATTTAAGATGAGATAGAAACTATATCAATTATTTATACCATGTTACTAAATTTTAAATAAATAAATCTCTAGTATCTTCCGACGATAAATATGATTCATAATATGTTGTGATGCATGAAGATATGTAATTCATTTAACTTGTTTCGTCTGTATTCAGATGGGTTTTTTGGCGTTTATTCACCTTCGACTGGGAGGCAAAAGATCAACGTCGAGAAATAAACGGCGGGACTCAATGAATTTCGCTTCTCTTGGTTGCAAAACATTGCAAATCGTCAAATTCAATCGATTTGCGATTGGCTGATTTGTTAACGAAAAAAATCAAAGATGAAAAATTAGTGTAGTTGGAGTTTACTGGTGGTACATGTCTTACTGGTCCTGTTCCATGCGTCTGTCAGTCGAGCCATTGGAATTGTTCTCGCCATTTCGTATGGACATGCTACGCGAGGACGAGAAGCACAACTTCATAATGAATGGGAACTTTGTGCCTAGAAACAAACAGAGAAAAAAAAAACAAACGTAATAAGTTACCAACGTTCGGCTCCAATTAGCCTAAGCAATTTAAAGCATTTATAATAACAATCAATTAATATAATGTCCTCATTATTGCGTAATTGGCTAAAAGGTATCATCAGAAACAGCATATAAATAACACCAAGCATCAATTATAAACGCGCCAATTTACCTGGACTTTCGATGGCGGCGTGATTGCAGGCCATTACGGCAGCGACAGCTTCCGTTGTAGTTTCAAACTCAAGAAGTCCCGAACTCGAGCGCTCCGATTTCATGGGGAATAATTTGACAGCTTTGGGAGGAATCACATCGTAATCTTTGAATACCTGTATCAACTCTTCTTCTGTGACCTGCGGCGGCGTGTTGAAGAAATGCAAAATCTGCAAATAACACGATAATAAATTAGTTTCGT
The DNA here is from genome assembly GCA_030264155.1 of Atheta pasadenae. NCBI lineage: Eukaryota > Metazoa > Arthropoda > Insecta > Coleoptera > Staphylinidae > Atheta > Atheta pasadenae. Next base: position 29,877 of record JARJDS010038327.1, on the reverse strand, counting down.
CATTAAACTTCTCACTTAATGCTCGATAAATTGCTAGCGAGTCTAGCATTTGTATTTATTTATCCAAATCCATTTGGCATCACGCCAAATGGCATTTCGGACGCATGCACCAGCTTATAACTTGTTGGTAGATTTGTAGAATTTCAATAACTTATAAATTTGCACCGTGCATAACAAGCGTTCAAATTGCTTTCAATTAAAATGACGAAGTGTTAACTGTAAACGCAACAAAATTACCTTGCTCGGAGGTTGAATTCGATTTTTACTAGCCATCGCAGGATTCATAAAGCGATTGTTTTTATTTGTAATGTATTCCTTGTAAGATGGCGACTTATCAGGCAGAGGGTAGGGATTCGTCACCTCGCTGAGATAAGGCTGCTTGCTAAACGCCAATTGTAGTTTGTGCTCCATCGCGGATACCTCATCCATATTAGCATTGGTATGGCACACAGGCGCCGCCCCCGTCAAACCCACATTCACATTGTTCAAATACTGCACGCATCGTTCGACAGCCACACCATCACCCATTTGTACCATTGCAGTGCCTTCCTTTGACTTTAAAAACTTGATCTAAGGAAACAAAGATTTAAATATGTAATGCTTTAAAACCAACCACCACACGCACGATTTTGGGGTGTAAAGTCATGTAGATGTGCACAGATAGTAAATAGTTTACTTACCCTTGCCACGTTTCCGTACAAACACATTAGATTGAATAATTTATCAGCGTTAGTGCGTATGGGGTCGAGGCCATAGACCATGAGCACGGCACCAGGTTGCTGAAAGTTGCGCTGATCGCGATATTCGGTAGTAACAGGCGTCACCACTGTGGCTCCTGACTTTCTGTAAGTTTCACCTGTGAAGGGTTCGCCATAACCAGGCCCACCAGTACCGCCACCGCACATATCTTCATAACGTGCTTGCTCACTGGGATATGGATCTACAACAACAAAAAATGACACAAAAATTTAAACCCAAACAACCAAAAACCATATCAATATTAGCATTCTTTATAAACTTTATATTATGTAAATATTCTACAAAAATATTTTCCTTCAAACTCGAAACTTTACAATATTGCGCGCCGCTTCCTGTTGCTGCAAGTATTCTCAAAATACGATAAAACAATGTCACGTCACTGCAAGTATGCCGCGTCACGCGCTCTGCCTTGTTGCAAAACTAAACTTAATTCAAATTCTTCTACAAGAGTCCCTTTTATTCCAAATCTGCAATTATAATGTCGAGCCCCACCTAGACACTTATCCTCATCGCAAAGTAAAATACTATAGCTAGTTGCGAGCACGACCATCATCCGTTTTTATTCAACAGACGCACCCACAAACGCGAAACGTTTCGGCATTTTCACCAATACAATTTCGCTTATTACAATTTGAATACAAAGTGAATCTCATCGTCCCAAAGTGCACACATTCAATTTAACGACCCGTTACTTATTTACCAGATTATATCGAGGTGCGTGCGGTGTCATTTCGTCGTGCATGCGCATGTGGTTGGTCCCTCTTACACGACTAAAAGTTGCACTCTGACCTCGCTCGGATTTCCCCAAATTAAATGGAGCAACCGCATGTGTATGGTGGTGGCATGCACACGCGGATAATAAAACTCCCCAACCGACAGGCGGGTGCCTGCTCAATGAGATTGCGTTTGAATTTTTCAGTAGACCCAACACATTCGCCCATATTTGCATGATGGTGCTGCGCGCAGACAGGTCGCGAGTGAAATATGCAAAACGAAATTAAAATATATTTAACATTTTAACAACTTTCGCACCTGGAAATAGCGTATCAAAAAAAAAAACGCAAAGCCAAAAAAAATTCAAATCAAAGATGTATAAAACCCACGTGTAATAACATCACGTCCTATATTTTCCGTGCTCCAGATCCAACACCACTTGTCATTCCACTACTTGAATACGTAATAATGACAAAGGCAAAATGTCAGGAATGTTAAAGTAAGTACACAGGTACAGGTGGTATCCATGACAGGTTAAAGAGAAAAGCAGGGAAGAGTAGAAAATTCAAAAAGTCAAAACACACACGAAACCCATGTGTTGTTTACTTTGCATGCCACGTGCCACACCTGAATAATATGTGAGATATGTTCATTTTTATCCCAACATTTCCCATGTGCTTTAATCCTAATACAAATCAAGCAATGATTCACGAAAGCTTTTTTGCCGTATTTCTGGCATCGCGATGGTATGTCATTTGAATTTCTGGCGGGTTTGGTGGTGAGTAAGCCCAAATGTAAAGTATTTGTTTGTTGGTTATATGCCTCAACTCATACATCATACATTGCATTCAGAATAAATAATCCTGGTGTAGGAACGAACAAACAAACAACAACAACACGCGCGCAAATCATAGTGCGGGGTGTTCAACTCGTTTTTAGTGTTTTGGGGGGCGAATATTGCGTGGTACAAGCCGGATGAATATTCCATTATCTCGTACGAAGAGCAAAGCGGTTTTGTGCACAAACCCACAAATTTATATCCACGGCGCAGCAAGCAGATTCGGTTGCCATTGTTTGGATATATCTTTACGAGCATGTAAAATATTCGCGACTTTAACATATGCATTTCTCGCCACCATTTTAGTGCCAAACAAATATTTGAGCAGAAAATTTTAATTTACAATATTTACCGTGATAATTAAATTTTCTGACAAAGTTTTAAGAGTTGATTCTTGCTTATTTTTGTAATAAATACACGCAATTAAATCAAGCATAGAAATAAACACCTATAGTGATAATATACAAAACAATTGTCGCAACAAAACGTATTCAACCATCGAGTGCCAAGCAGAAAACTAGTTCGCCGATCCGCACTTACGCTTAATTACACTTATATATACGTCCGCGGTAGTGCGTCATTTATTATTCGCACGGCATGGCAGCTAAAAGTGCACCTGACACTAAATGACGAGCGTGTTTGCCAAGTAAGAAGAGGACTCGATGACGACGACGACGACCAACGTTACTTACTCATTTCGCATCGTCTTGCCTGATGCCGCCGCCAGCCGCCCGCCGCCATTCAAACGCACTTGTCCTGCTTCATTCGCCGTTCAAATCTAGTGCATACTTGCCTGCTTTTTCTATGTGTGTGTATAAAGAACTCAATCTGCTGTACTCTGCCTGCCCGTCGTTTATCAAGATACGCAGCAGAGGATAGGACACCACCGGCAAGGCAAAAGCGAGCAAACATCCCAACATCCTATATTTCATCCGATGCACATAATATTTCAGCTTTTGTTCGCCTCAGTCTCATTATTTTAGTGTCTGGCGTGTACGAACAAACCGGCCAGAACACCGTCGTCGTCGTTCGTTGTTACCGCTTTCCACTCCACTTCACAACTCGCGTTAATTTATAAACGTCGGATAATTGCATGAACCGTATTCAGATAATTAAAAACGACACTTGATCACGCCTCACTTTCGCGTGCGCATTAATATTCGCCATTGTGGCCAGGACGACCGACTAAACGCGCGCGCGGACATGTTCGAGGAAGCGTTTCAGTTGGGACATGATGCATAATCTGCGGATATGCCAAACAGACACAAAGAATTTACCAATTTGCTAACGTCTCGTACAATCCTAGCAGCAGCAACGAGTTACTAACTTTTAAAAACAAGTGTCAGTCCGGTAAATGAAGCGATCATTCGAAATTAAATTTACCATGAACGCTTAATAGCAACAACTACGCAGAGCTTTGTACTAATTTCCAAACATTGTGTGGTTCGAAGAGTTCGAATTCGTACACAACGATTCCATAGTCTATTTTCGATTTCTAGTTACACCAAAACCCCATGCGTCTTTATTTCGCGCCGGCATTTCTATGTCAAGACAATGCATTGCGGATACGCTAAACTTGCACCAACAAATTGTTTGTTACTATTAATACACATGCCAGCCGCCGTCTGCCGGCGGCACGCAGGAAAGAATGTGAAATATTGCGCGCGACTTCTCGAGAATTTGACAATTTATCAGGTGCAAATTTCCTTGGGTGGTTGCGTGCTTTCGGTGGCACGCAAAAGGCATTTACATAGAGAATGCACACATCCGTTTTGCCACGACTATCCCCACGTGCGACTTGCAACATTTTGAAAGCGCGTCACACAATATCCCCCCAAACCATTTTTTGTATTTTAAACTCAACACTTAACGCACAAATGCCATCCTCAAAGATATGCTAATGCAAAGCGTCGGATGTGGATGAGCAAACTGAAACGGCATAAACACGTTGTAATGAATAAGTGCGAAAATATTTATTGGCAAGCATCCGAAACACCATCAATCTCTGGCGCGTGACAGAAACTGCACTAATAACAACCCACCGCCGCCGCCACTGCTGCGCACGCACAATCTCTCGAAATGTATGTATGTCACTCGGCAGATGCATATCGGGAGTGGCACCTTTACATAATATATGAAAGGTTGCATAGCATTTCATTCACGCACGAAATTATATCTCAAATTTGTTATGCTATTAATTACGTCTCGAAATTTTGCGCTGACGTAATGCGTGCACTTTGAGCATTAATGAATGTCAGTGTTCGGTCATGTTCACAGCTCAGCTCGGATGAGCGCAAAACGCCACCACTCACAACTCTGGGTGGACTGGCACACTAGCTTTCCTATTGTAGGCCCAGCTACTGGTGCATTCACCGGATGGAAAGCGTCAATCAAAGTTGGGAAAGTTATTTCCAAATATCAAGTTCGTTGCGGCGCATCCGCCGTGGTCTGCCACCCAGTCATCAGCCATCAAATATCATACACCCACCAATGTGGATAGGATAATGTGGGTGGTTTTGATGCTTGAAAGCCAAGCTATAATATCACCAAATTTTGACCGTTGATAGACGCACATACAGAATATCCTAACCCAATAAATAAATTTGTATGAACAAAGCAATTAATTTAGAAGGAAACAAAATAATCAAATTAAATAGAATCCCACAATTCGCAAGCCTTTGTACGGCTTTTCATCACACAAACTTTGAATCATCACGAACAAAATCCCAGCCTAACCAAAATTAATTAAAACAATCATCCAACGCACTGAAACAAAATGTAAAACATTAAAGTTTCAAATTTCATTTCCCGCAGCTATCGTTTTCTGCCAAACTAGAGCTGGATACAACTCATTTGCCGCCCACCGTGGCCGGGCATAAATTTAATAAATACGACGGTAATCAAGAGCCCCAGCGACGAATGCACCACTGCTACCGTCATCCCCAATTCCGCCATGTACATTGGCAGCGGCGCGTGCTACAAAGGTGTGTCCGGTGATGAAAATGTTTGCGAAAATCTAACAAGTTCGTTGATTAATTTCCTGCCGCCGCGCTGCCGACACACAAACGTCGGAAAACTTAAACATTATACTACACAACGCACTACGTACAGAGAGAGGCGTTGTAAGTGTAAAACCGGTGTTCAAATTCGCCATCGCGAAATACAGCGTTTTCCGGTAATTTAGTTCGAAACAAAGTTGCCGCCGCCATGCGGTCCTACGAGTAATATCCACCGAGTTTAAAACAGTCCTCAAAATCTGCGCTACGATTCGAGCAATTTACGCGCATGAGAGTTGGGGGTTTGAAACAATTTACTTACATTCCGTTTTTTTTTATTAGTTTGCCATGTTTGCATGGAGAAAACTAGTTGATAAACTTTAGCGCAGCCAATTTAATAACCATTAGTGTGCATAAACAGTTATTCGAAATTATTTTCAAATTAATTGCAATGCATCAAGAAAAAGTTATAATAAACCGTTAAACCATTAAAGTTTCTTAAACTTAAATAGAAAATTAAAAAATAAAAAAATGTACCGTACCTTGCTGATTACTCTGTCATGTGCATACACAAGAAACCCAATGTTCAAAATTCGTACAAACACCCGGTGCTTATTGTGTAATAAACAAATAAAATAATACGGTTCTGTTGAGCTATTAAATAATTTATATCGATGTGTTTATTAGGAAGTGACCCCTATTCATTAAATAATTTCATTTCGTGTGCACTGCGCGTTATTATTACGCCTATCAACAAAATACAATGCAAGTCTATCATCAAACCAGAGTTGATAAACTCTGGATGCGATAATAATTCATTGAACTTGTCAATTGTTATTAAATGCAGTTTGTCGACTTGTAAACTAAATGAATTTTTAGGTTTTAAGCAAACCATTTATTTTGTTTTTCAACAAACACAAAAAAAATCAAAAAAAAATCGCGCAATTTATCAGATTTAAAAACATATTTCACGATACGCGAAAAACTTTTCAAATTTTCATTTCCCCCCACATCACTTCCGATGCAACGGCTATCGCAGTGAGTGCCGCACAATCAAATAACAATCAGAAATGGAAACTTTTCAGTTTGGGCATGCTGCTTATGAAGCGTTGCAGAGCAAAGTTCGCAAAGCAATGAAAACTTTGGCACATCGCGACGTGTTCAATCGCTGTTTTAAACTATTTCTATCTCGGCGTGTCAATAAATAAAAGCAGAGTATCGCCAAATAATGGAGACCATCAAGAAGAAGCAGAAGAAAATCGAGGAGGAGGTAGTATACTAACTTTATCGAAAATCATTATTTTCCAAAAGAAGCAAGCCACACGAAACAGAACACAATATTGTTTTTTCATTCGAGTGAAACCAAAAAAATAGACACGAGAAAAACTAAAGGAAAATCAAGAAAAAACACAACACACGACAAAAATAACGACGACGACACCACAAAAAACCGTGACATTAAACGACGACGATACTTTTTTTCACGTTTCCTTTTGAAGGGTAAAATAAACACCATCCAAACGCGCGAAATAATATACTTACTATATGGTTGTGGTCTGGAACCGTAATGGGGTTCTTGTAGCAGCGGTTGGGGGCGGCCATTTGCGTTATCTTTTGCTGGAACCAAAATATATTTTCTGTTAGACAACCAAACAACTCATAACAATCGTTTCTATCACATTTGTTATAAAACTTTCAAACATTAAAACAAAAACTTTTTTTCATCCAATAGGTTCTACACCAAACAATCAATCACATATCGCATTTCTTGTGGTAAGTAAAAAAAAAAAGATAAGAATAAACTAAACTAAACCATCGATGACTAGAAATATTGATTTACAAGTATATTATTTACTCTGCGTAATAAAATATAGCAAGTATTGGAAGCTCAGAGTATCACGTTCCACCAAGTGACCCTTTAGATCATGTATCAACAGGCGGTGGCGGGCGGCGGCAGGTACGCACACACACACGCACACATACAACGACACACTAGTATTAATTCAAATGGAAACTAAATAAATTTGATATTCTGTAAATGTACCACATCGTCAGCTGACGATATAAAATTCCAAACGCAACATACATCTCAACACCACCACCCAACACCAGCATCAACAGAGAACACGCAACATATCTAGATTCCAGTCAAAGAAGAACCGTGCGAACGAAAACCGATCGTGGCAAAAGACGAAACGTGAGGCAGCGGCGGCTGCAAATTTGATTTGTTTCAAAGATCTCTTTAATGCGAAATGTGTTTGGAATTATTCATGCCGACAGAACGGTACAACCTTAACCCAAACACACAACCCTTTCCAGGAAACCTAGTTTCCAGGTTTTCTCCCCAAAACCCATTAAACAACAACGCGTATTACTTAATTCTAACAAACCACCCAACAACTAATGCAACTAGTTGATTTTATTTCAAGTTATTTTTATATATCCTACCCCCACTCCTTCACCTAAATCATAGATCCAGCCAATCTTTATCTGTACTTGTACTTGAAGTACGTACAAATAAACTAAACACTAGAAAAATAAAGTTAAAAACTAAAAGAATGATCAATAATGTATGTTCCCCAGATGCCAGAATATTCTAGCTGAAGGGATGTACGTTATACCAGCCTAGATTTCCAATACGTCTCTCCGGGAAAAGAAAAACGATCGTCCATTTCGAATGCGTTCGCCCAACCGTATTGGATGGCTATACCGATAACACACGAACCACCAGTGGCTGGCTGCGCTTGGCTTGGCCCCCAACGATGCTCAAACAAGTCAAAGCCGGATCCCATTCAGAACCATATACGCCTACGTGTTTCTCGTTTCTCATTCCTCACTCCCCATCTCGCCCCCCAAAGATAAATAAATTGTCCAACTCTATATCCGCCTTGAAATTTAAATTTAACAACACAAAACAACAATAAATACAAAGAGTACTATACAAAACTGTCGAAAAAACAAACATCATACATCAAGATTAAACTCCTAACCTTTGTTAAGAGCGGTCAACATGAAATCAACATTATGCAAATCTAGTGGTAACACCCGTGGTAAGGTAAATCAATCAATGTTGAAGAAACCCGCAAAATCTTTCAATCATTAGATAAAACACACACAAACGCAAGCCCAAGTGGCTCTCCTGAGCTTATCGTGCCCAGCTTCTTACGTTGCTCTGCACCATTTTTTTAATTCACATCCTTCCTTTTGGGCCATTCGCGACGCAACAAGAAATAAGCCCACTGTTATTAATGATCCATCTGCTAAGACAAGTCGCTCTGCTGCTGATACAGTGAGGATGATAAATTTTCATTAACGTAGCCCGCCCCCCATCCACTACAAGCAAAAAGACGCTTGAGGACAATTCTCAGACAAGTTTCAAATGCGGTGGTAGGCGCAGAGGCAGAGCAACCCAGAAAGAAGAGCGAGCGCGTTACGCGAACGCGGGTGGTGGAAAAAACAGTTCATTTGTGTGTTAAGTTATGCACGTTAAAGTTAATTTTAATTCCCGGAAGTAATGTTGAGTCATTATTTGCCCACACTTTTAAGCCACCAAACAACTTAACCTACAACTAAAGCTTTTATTCCAACTAAAGAAATCTACATTTCTATATATAAAAAAAATATAATTTTAATATAAATAGATTTTAGAATTCATCCTTTAGAATCAGATCCTGTTCATATGCAAAATTAGTGACAGAATTAATAATGGCGATATGACTAAAACATATTATGTAAGCCTCATGAATGGACCATTGTCTTGACGCCAATCTCTCAAAGCTCAACTCAAACATCATCAAAGTTAGAATAGAACCGATATTATGGGATTATGCGTAGCAAAACAAAAGATAAATGCTGATATTGATTTACAAAAGCTTACTGTTAAACATTCAACCATTTAACCCTAAAAACTAACCTCAAAAACAAACAATTTACTAAAAACCGCAAATAAAACAAATGAAAAAAATGCACACAACCATTGTTTCATTCGTTCCATTTTAAATCCAAGTTTGCCGCATTTTTCCATCTCCGGCATTACGAGCCACAAACCCTTGTAAAGCAAACCAAAATATTAAATATTAAAAGCTTGCTAAACTCGCTCCCCAAAACAGTGACAAAGCCCCCCTAGACCACTATGATTTTAATTTTACCAAGTTCCACAAATAAATTAACGCAAAACTTTAATAATAATTTAACTATACCTCCTTTAATTACCAATTAATAATGAAATAGTACAACTAGAACTAAATATTTAATTTTTCTTTAAATTACAATTTAAAAAAATTAAATAAAACCCGGAAATACGGTGCAATGGTAATAAAAAGCTCGGCGCACAAAACTAGAGTAAAATTAAAAGATGAATAAAACACAGACGGTCCTTTTGAAACTGCAACATTGCTTAAAGCCCTAATGCAATAAAGAACAAACAAAAAAACAAACAAACAAAAAACGAGGTGCCCGCCCGCGTGGTTGCCTGGTTTAATTTGATGTGAACCGCCTTTGTTGTAAAATTAATTAACCCTTTAATTAAAGGATATGCGCTTTTTATACTCGTTTCACTACAATCTTTACTATTACACGGCTAGATTTACAGTAAATCATAAAATTACAAAATTACCAAAAAAGGATAAAGGGTAAAAATCTTGATAGGGTAATTTGATTAAAAACACGATACAAATGTGACTTGTTGATGTGTGTATTGTAAGCAGCTATAAATAACAATACCCGTCACATAAAATTCAAGATACCACCAACGTAATGAAATTAAAATGCGTTATATACACCCACCTACAATTCCAGCCATTGTTCTGCGCGCATATCATATCGGCGTGACCCTAATTTCAATTAATGAACGATACACAATGGCATTGTGCCATTTTCCTAGCGCTTCCTCCCTTCATGTACTCGCAAGGATAACTGTTGGCAAGAAACGCTTCTCCACATCCTTTCTACATCCACTCATTCCGCATTCGCAACCAACGACCGACCCAGCCACGCTACATAAACCAAAACGCTCAAACCCTGTATATGATGGCGGCAACACCGGGCCCGCGAGTTGAAAGCTACGCGTTCGTCGTAGCCGCCACCAGAGCAAACGTGAAAGCTTACTGACACTGCACACAGCTTTCGCCATGGTTCGTTCGCACACATGACCTGACTGCTGCTCATGTGCTCACGTGGTGTAACTGACATCAAAGTATCCGATTGGACAGCTAGCACAAGACCATATAAGCCCATCAACTGCTGCTAGTGCAAACCCTCTCCAATGTAAATAGAAATAGAAATAAAAAACTAAATATACTCTTTACTATAACACAAAATTACTTTTTAGCACAACACCAAGCCATACAATTCTTATTTTCCTAAAACTGATTGGTAAAATTGCTAATTATAAATGAAAAACAGAAATAACCAATAACCATGGATAGACGAGAGTCTACTAGAGGGTTGAGTATGGCACACTCAATCGAGGTAATTAAAAGGAAGCCACATCGTTCCATTCAACCCCCTACAGTCTAAAAAAGGAAAGCACCACATGTTTCAACAAGTTTAGCTTGAATTTCTATCAACTTTGATTAAACGCTACGGAAACAGCGCAACAAATTTCATTATGTGATGCTATATAACAAACTGTATCTCAAATTCCAGTTAGCATCAAACGATTGACTAGAACTAGAGCTAGGAAATGAACTAGACTGAAGCACCCAACCCTTTTATTGGTTAGTTGAATTGAAACGATTGGTTAAGTTTACGATTACTATACGAGTACCTACACATGCCGCTGCCGCTACCACCTCCCGCGCAATTGAAACTAAAATCGAAATCAATTAAAGCTTCAATTAAAACCAAACCGCATTCATAAATATTCACACCGCAATAAGTATAAATGCCATTTGTGTGCGTCACAACTTTGCATAACTCTCCGCAATTTACGTTTGTTTTTTTCGTACCTCATTTACTAAAAGACCGTGCTTTTCATTTCTTTTCATTCTTTCCTCTATTTTCTCCAATTGTTTCTAAGTGCTTTCCTTCGCTTGCATACTTTTGTACGTTTTTTCTTATTTATATCAAAGTTTATTTTTATTCCGCTACCACTGGTTCAATTACCAACCTTCAACCAACAACAGAACGAAAATGGTTTTCTTAATTTAAGACATTCAAGATGAGTAGAATAAACAATTGTGCTAATTTTGACACATTGTCGCCCCCAGAGTTGTTAATTACCTCTGTAGATCAATTAAGAGCACTCGAAACTTTATGTCATACTCCATACTCCACACCCACACATTTCGCATAGTCGTAATTTATTACAACAAAGATTCAACTTGTGCACCAACGACTGACTACAAGAATTTGCAACTTTGCGTGACACCGGATCCCATTGGGATGCTTCCGTCCTGATAGAAAACGCTAGTGCTGGTGCTATTACCCGAACTGCTACATTGCATCCATTGCGTTTTCCACAACGGTTCCTGTAATAGTGACAAAACTATCAAGACGCTTAGCTCATCTCATATATCCTTTTCTCCGACGCAATCTTCACCTTCACCATCTCGATCCTATTCCCGTTACCAATGCAACCCACAGAACAACCAATTGGAAAACTCGACTAGATTCTCATCGGTCCTGTGCGCCAAAGTGTGCAACACGTTTCCAGAATATTAGCTCCCTCACAGTAGCAGAGTGGCTACAACGCAGAGTACGCAGGGAATAACCAGAACAACCCGCAAACTATGCTCTTTGTCTACAGCTCAAACACCTACAGACAACTTCGACACATCGCGCCCATCCTTCCTATCTGTGTTACCCCTACTACCGATCGATCGCTGCCCATATTCTACCGCACGCGGCGGCACAACTTCGAGAACTGTAATAACCTCCAGCACCTTCGATAACATCCACAATCCAAGCAACTCGTGCAACATTCCCCAAACAAAAATCAAAAAAAAAAAACTCGAACAGTTGGTTACACCAAACTTTACCCTCGGATGCTATAATATTCTCACGGTAAACGTAAATTCTTGATATATCGTTGTCCATTTCCTAACCAGGTTAACCAAGTAACCCTAGCCAAGTGATAGAGAAAGGTTTCTGCTAATTAAATTAATTGACTACGACGCATTAATCACCTCCATCCACGCATCGTGCATTGGCAGAGAATTGATCATAGTACAAACTTAATCCATACCTTCGTTCAGGCTCAGCAAACCCTTTTGATTACACACAAGTGTTTGCCGTTCGGCGCAAATTATTACGCATTGTGCGACCCAGAGTGCGAAATGTCCCCAAGCGAGTAATCGCCGAGCACCCCCTGCAGTACGCCTTGACAAAGATTAGCAATTATTAATTAGTAATTGAGGAAATCAATCATTTACGGTACCCAATGGTGCTCAAGACATCCAACACGAAAACTTAAGTCTTAACTTTACATATAAACAAACACTGTATCACTAGGATAATATTAATTTACCTAAATAATGAAATCGTTTATTATTATCCTTATATCAAAAAAATCTCAAAATGCATAAAATTCGACACAAAAATCTCACATTATACGCTGCTTAAATATTCGATGAAGCTAAAATTAAACTTTAATTAAACTTTTGGAAACTTTGTAAAGTATCGATCGCAAATCAAAAAAAACTCCAAACTTGACAAACATTTTTATTAAAAATTTAATTTGGTGAACACGTGAACGGTACGAGATGATTTTTATTCTGATCCGATGATATTTACAAAAAAAAAATGAAAACCTTTATCAAATATGTTTTGTGTTCCGTGTCGATGTCGATGTCAACAAAATGTCAAATAAATATAACATTGCAGAAGAAAAACAACCTGTTTATATTGAAAACAAACTTTCTTTGCACCTTATGTGTTGGTTTTTTAATAAAATATTAAAATAAACTGTTTAGCATTTCTTATAATATAAAAATCGTCAAATGCTATTTTGTGAAAATATGTCGATAAAATTCGTCGTAAGCTTAAGGTGGAGGCGCCGGTATCCACTTCCAAAAAAAAAGACTACATAAAACCGGAAATTGCATCGCATCGCTGCAGTATCCACCCAAATGCACTAAAACGTTTCACGCAAATGAAAATAAAAATACACCAAATATTGAATTTTAGATTAATTGCATTCTGACAGGCAAAACTTTAAATAGAATATCAAAATAAATTTCAATTTCTTACATTGCACTTTTTACATTTACATTTTTCATATTTCTAACCCAAAAAGTCAAGAAAAACTTTATTACAAATGGTGAGTTTTATTTGAAAAGCATTGTTGGCATTTAAGTGAAGAGGGTCAGGTCAAACCATATGAAACTATAAAAAGAAAACGAACTAAATGGCATAAACATACATCTACATTTCAATGGACATTTCTTGCCTGTAGTTGGTATTTGTACTTTCTGCTCAAACTAAATTGAACCAATTTCCGAGTTGAGCGAACCATAACTATTAACTACAAACAAAACAAAGCGCGAGCGCGCAAATCGATGCAACAATCGGTGTCAATCCCCAAACAGCCACTGGCCATCAGTACAGGCCAACCAACAGCAAATTTGCCAGGCCGAAAATGCCAAAGCTGTAAACCACAATAATAAATCTCGTCTAATTGACATTATCTGCTTGGGTAATTACCGATCCATCGTTTTCGCGCGCGACGTAAACCCAATTCGCACATTGGTCCTACGATTCAGAATATACCCAAATACACCCTTCCGGCGGCGGCGGCTGCTGCGAGTGGCGGCCAATCGGGATTTGCTTAGAGCAAAATCGAGTGAAACATTACGAATGGAAATTGATTCCAACTATATTTTAGTTCATTGCACAGCTACTACTACTAGATGCGCAATTTCGATTGAATTCAAATCATTCAAGAGTAACCACGCTTCAAATTCGGCAGCCAAATTTTGGCTTATTCAAGCGCATACTTTTGATGAATAACCCAGGCGACAGACAGAGTTGGTTAGTAAAGTTAATGATTTATGATTAATGCACACCTAAACAGAATTTATTAGTAATTACTAAGCTCTGATGTGCATCGCAACAATATTTTAAGTTTGGAATAGTTAGAATAGCCATGTTGGCAAATTGAAACAGTGCAGCCCACCATCGTCGAAAGTGGGTATTTATATCACAGCGATGTCGACCAATCAGAAAAGCCCAATGGTGGAACTGGTCCACTAGGAGGCAACGGACGCAACAGTGAACAATGCAATTAATTTTCGGAATGCATTTCATTGCCAATTTGGTCATAATGTGCAAAAAAATTATTTACATACCAAATATTTGACTTTAAATGCAAAGAAAACATACGCAATGCAGGAAAATTATGTGTTATAATTTATAAGACACAAGAAAATAAATAATACCCGCGTTCCTGCAATGTAGGTAATACAGGTAGCAAAGCGTAAAGATTCCATCCCTTTTGTTCACTATTCATACTACCTCACATTGTAAAACACATTGTGCGCAATTTTTAACTACAAATTACCTACAGTAAAAAAAAATTAAATAAAAAATCACGTATTCTTCCCTCCTTCATAATATTTTAAAAACATCTACTACTTAACATGCTAGGTTTGTGCTCGTTACCACTTTAAACAGTTAAGATTTTTCCAGCAAACAACCTCAGTACGTGCAGGTCGTGCCCGAGGAATATAATTTTCTAGAAAATTTAACGCTTCAACACTTTAATGGCAACGCAAGACGTTTGCGAGCGAGAGTTTCTCGGTCTCGCCTACACAACCCTCGCTCCCCGCGCACGGCGCGGTTTTGTCGTATATTTATTACTTGTTGGAAAATTTCATTTAAATTTTAATTCATCTCTCAGAAACGCTTGTTTTGTCGGCCGTGCTACGCACCAACATTCGTTGAAAACGTTATTAATTGCGTAAACGTTTTCATTTTCAACTTGTTAAGGAGTTGCACGCCCGATTTATCTAATGAATCGTTTCAAAATTAATCTCCTCCCGCTAATTTGGACATCAGCTACGCCTTTCAAGCAAACCCCCTACTGCACCGAAAACACCGGAAACAAGAAAAAGAAACGAGAGTGAACGAAACATTTCAATTCCTTGTATATCCAATTCCACCGTTGTGGAAATTTTTACTGCTCCATGCCAATACATTATTAAAGCTTCTTTCTAATCCCATTTAGTTCTCAATACCCTGCTCCCATCACGGATCAAAAATAAAATAAAGAAACAAAATTAAAAAAAGCTTACCGTTCGCAGAGAAGACACAGTAGCAGGCGCGCCACCACAATCAGCCATTAAGGACCTCACCATTTCACCACCAACCAAGTCATAAGCCTTTAGTCCTCACCTCCTTCTTCCGGCTTGCTCTTCATTCCATCGCAATCGTTTCCATTTCTTTTACAACTCGGATTAACTGGAATCAACCATGGCATACCCGGGCACGAGGGCGCCATCGCCAAGATCATCACCCATCACTCATCGCGCCCAGTGAGTGTGTCGCCAGTCGAATGTCATGATTCAACATCGTTTGATACACCCACAAACACACACGCACTCGTCGCAATGTGTGCATGTGTGCATTTCTCAATCCGCGCGCCGGAGGGAGCTCAAGTCATCTCTGATCGTTTGTTCAAGTCTATGAACCCTCCTTTTACGAGGTGACCTGCACACAGACAGAACAGCCAATTGTTTGACTTTGCTCGCTTGACACACACACACTTGTCGGTTGCAATTTGATGTTGTTGTTGTTGGTATTTTTTTTTGATTTTGATTTTCTCGTTTCCTGCATCGAATATAGTCAGTTGTGATGTGCATGTTGTTTGTCTGTATGCAGGTCCCGCCGGACGCGGTGCGGTGATGGTGTTTTTGATTAATATTTTATATTTTATATTGGGTACAATAATTTTTAAACAAATTATTTAACAGAGATTTTATTATTTTTCTAGTTGGAAAATAGTGAGGTCAACTTGGCGTGTGGTGGTGCTCCGCTTCTGTCAGTCTGCATGAGAGTGTTTTTGGATAAGACGGAAAAGAAAAGCTGTTTTAATGATAACTAAAATATTTTTTTTTCAAATCGCTAAACACTAGTTTATCATTTAATTAATCACAAAATTAGCACTATATCAAAAAAAAATCACAAAAACTAAACAGGTTGCCTACACACCTAAGATAGCTAACTGCAACAATTGCAATGATAAACTAATAATCAATAACCAGAAACCAAAATAAAAACCTAACAAATTTATTAATTATGAAAGCCAGAAAAATAAAATATCCATGCATCCAAATTAAAAAAAAAATTAGTAGAACTTAAAAAATCACTACATGTCTCTGTTAATTATTCTAATTATCAATCAATTCATCTATTAATTTCAATACTAACAAAACCAACATGTTTTCATGTTAAACGTTCTACATTTAGCAGATCATGATAAACAGGTAGTCAAATGTAAAATAACACGTCGGTTGGAAATTATTTAATTACTTCAATTAGTTCTGAATCCAAAGGTTTTTCTTTGCGTGTAAAACCATCAAATGTTTTGTTGGCAGCGGCATTTTTAACGCAATTCGCTTCTCGCAAATTTTATTCGCATGTCAGTGGTCACGGACTAATACGTTTGTTGTGTACCATTTGTAGTTTGTTTTAATTGAGTTTTCCCGCCCGCCCGCGCAAGCAAATTATCATGTATGTATGTCGTAATGTTGTTGGCAGGACGACAATTGCATTGTGAATTGCAATGCCATTAAGCCATTTGGTAATTCATAGTGAGTTAAAATGCGTCAAGAGAACATGGAAATAAATGACCAGAGAGAATTTATTTGGCGGAGCACAACATTAATTATTAAAAAATAATTTCAACGTCAAGGATTTCGTAAATTATGAGGAAATAATCAAGCAAAGTTGTTTTGACAACGTAATGAAATCTTTTCGACTAACATGCTTTTTTTTTTGAATTCAGATCAAAACAAACGAATTGAAACAACGCATTACATTATCGGATTAATATTGCCAATGGAGGTGGCTTTGAATTTGTGAAATCTACAAAACAAAAGAAACAACCCAAGCCAAGAACAAAAGATTATGGCGCGTATTATGTACGCAAGCTTTGATCATTTGTATTTTGATTTTCAACGCCTTTTATATCAATTTTAAAGTATTCAATAGAGTGTAACTCAATAATTCATCACTTTTATGGTGTTCACATGTTTGAAACCAAACATTCCAAATGTTCAATTGTCAATTCATAAATAATAAATCCAAAGAAGAGTTAAATGATGCTTGGCTACCTATGCACTAGCTCTCATGAATGTTTTATGGCTCTGAATTGCACCGCTTTTCTTTTGTTCTGATATTAGTCTACGTCTAGCGTGTTGTAAACATATTTGCTTGCTTCAACCGCAAGCCTTATTTTCCTGCCCGTCTCTATCTTGCTACATAAAAACAGTTGTAACAACTTGGAACTAACTGACTAACATATACTGTTTGCAACTACACTTGTAGTTTCCGTGTTGATTCTACGCACAAATCTGTAATCCATGTTTCCATTCCATGCCATTCCTCGTATAAGAATACGACTGGTCTTGCTCCATTTACCACTACCCTCCGCAAGCCTAAGGATTCAATTCCTTAACAACAAAACTACCGGTGCGCAGCGCCGGCCGGATAACTACCAGCACAGGGCAGGAAGGAATACGATGATGGCGTGACCGTTGTATTAAGCCACAATCCGCTGTTGAACCTCCCCACAATTCCGATTCAATTTCAATATTCCCATTTCCATTGCCCGCCTTGCGTTCAACCTCGACTAAACTAAGTAACACCGCCTTGGGTTTAGTTAGTTTACAACCCCTATATTACCTACCAGCATAAGCATGGCTTACACAACGTCGTATTCAAAACGGCAGAGAAAACAAAAACCAACGCATATAATAAAGCAATCTCATTCACGTTAATCAAGCAATTGAATCAACAAAACCAACGCTGGGATTTGTAACACGACCGCTTTGCTTTTGGGTTTGGTGTCTAAACGGTGGGAAAATCGACGAGCGATTTGATGAATTACGCTAGTCCACTCTTGCATTGTGCTATTTTGTAAATCGAACTTTAACCGGCCGATATCGAACAACGATTGCTACAATTGGATATTGAAGTGAATTGGAGCGCACTATAATCACGACGACGGAAATGTAAACCACAAAAGTACGCCGACCAAACAACAAGAACTAACCATGACGACACACAAGGTTGTTGTGTACGCCTTGGTTATTGTGAAGACAAATACAAATCAATAATGAAAACGAGCTCCCAAGTGCGCACCAAAAGAAAACGAGCCACTAAAATGAAATTGCTTGCTGATCAAGTGATAACCTGCTGCTGGAGGTTAACTAAATCATGCTCCGATCGTAAATTGGAATTAAATTCCGAGTTGCAAAGTTGAACCAATGAAACCAACGAAACAAAGAAAACATAGTCAATAAAATTGTTTGTCAAAACAAATAAACAGTAAACATAAATTATTCAAATAATTAACCTGGAAACCAATAACGTGTAATAAGGTTATAATGTGAAACAAACAAAAAAGATTGCAACACGAAAATTAAATCGTAATTCAATTTCCCACCCTCACAACAATTTCTAGGCCTACATTTTATTCCTCCCTTAGCACGCAATTGCTGCTTTGTCTTCAACTTCAATACGAATAATTCAGCGTTATATAAAAAGCGTTTTCCATTGTCTTTGCCTGACATTATTATGCGTCTTTTCAAACTTCTCCAACACGTCCGTTCGCCTTTTGCCGGCTGACTGCTGGCGCTGTTGCATCATTGCAACAACTTGACAAAGGAGAAAAACGCAAAGTTTTTCCCATTCAAGGCATCACTTCCCCCCACACCTATCACCTCCCTACCCTGCGCCCTTCTTCTCGCTAGCCTAACAGCCAGCCAGCCACAGCGCATCCATGCCGCCGCCGAAAGGGGACAGAACGCATTCCGCAGGGCGTTCGCACTTCCTGTACTCGACACGGCGAGCCGCCAGCCCGTTCTCGCTCCCGCTCAGGCGGCCAGAAGCCAACTGTTCGAGTCGGAAAAATCAATACTACTAGGAGAGAGACCCGACCCGACGACGACTCCTCGCAGCCAAGCAATGGAAGCGAACAAGTGTGCCATAGCGCTGCAAACGCGCGATGCCCGCTACTCCAGAGAAGCACTCGTTGCTTCCCATTACGTCTTCTGGAACTGGTACTTGTAGTAGCTAGCCACGCGCGCTTCTTTCCCCACCTCCCTACCGCCATAACATCTTATACTCGTATTTCCCAATGATACGAAACGTTCTACAACCAGCAGCAGCACAGCATCGCAATTCCCCGCCGCCGCCGGGTCCACTTCAGATTCGCGCGGGTCGCATTCGACGAAAGCGGATTCATCCATAGATGAGGATGTGCAACAACTGCTACTTAAAACATTTAAAATTATAACCCTGCCCCTCATCTACTTTACTCTATTTCCACTTTCCCAAACCGAACAATATCACAAAACGACTCCACCAGTCATGGCTTTGGCCTCAAATTTTCCTCCATTGTTTTGCATACAGCAGGGCAAACAAATTCAAAGCGCACTGATGAAAAGAACGCAAGCCAGCCTAAACAGGAAGACGCAAAACGCCAAACTTTTAATTTTTAATTCAATTTTGCTTTCTTGCCTCGCCAAGCTGCTTTTGGTTGAATCCAACAACCCAAAGTAAAGCAAACCGAAACCACTCGCTACGCTACTTTTACTTTACCCACCCCATTCTTAGACACATAAAGTTTGTGAGCTTTGTTTTAATGTTTTTTAAGTGACCGCATAACCACAAAATCGAATTAAATAAATGAAGAACATAAATCAAAATGTCATAACCAACAAACCAAGCGTACAACGCAAGCAAGTGATCTAATTAAATAAATCTCATTACAAAAAATCACCTACCACGCAATGATTAAATTCCACCCCTGACTAAAAGAAAATTCAACAATGAAAGAAAAAAAAGACTATGACCCAGAAATTGACTTTATTTCTTACAGTTCCTTACAGTTACAGCTCGTTATTGAATTCTTGTCGTTATTAATGTTTAAAGCTGTCAATCCAAGTCAGACTTCTTTCGCAGTATTCAATAATTGAATACGAAATTCACATGCAACGCTGCCGCGCAGTGCGCTCAAGTAAAATAGTTCATTTCCATGCATGTGCAAGACCGTCCCACCAAACCAAACCAGCAAGTTTCAGACTCTCAGGCAAAACACGAGACTTCAGACTTCAATATTCTTTGATATATGCCAACTCTGTTCGTCCATCATTTCTCTCGATACAAACAAAGTACTTCAAATGCCTTCTCCGAGTAAACAAACATAAAAAGGTCAAAATTACGAGTGCGCTCAACAACAAATCGCAAGCAATTCAATTAAATTCCACCAGATGAACTGCGTGCGTTTAGCTTAAAAATAAATTTTCAATTTTAAAGCTCATTTGGTGCACACACGACGTCGTCGACGACCTGGTAGACTAATTGAATCGTTTCGGTCCTCAAACGAAAATTACTACAAACAGAACCAACTGCACAAACTGAACGAACCACCATCTACGCGATCAACGAGCACAGAGCACGCCAAAGGTTTGTTTGTAATTGGGTTTCGGGTGTGTGGAGAACGGGGTGCTGCATATGGAAAGCGTTTATCACAAGACGCGAGTTAATACGCAATAAGCGTCACCACGATAATTTATCATCTTTATCTACTTGTACGTCGCGACCCCCAGATAGGCAGAGATAACGCTGAGTATGCTCGGGTGGAGGCGCCGGAGGAGTTGACTTCAGTGGCATGGCGTTATGTGTAAGTGCACTTGATTTCGATACGCGAAGCCACCAACCTACAGCGACGTGGTGGATAAGCTAGGGAATCGACCGGGTTACGGTTTTGCACGTCCCTGGACTAAGGAAACCAACAGCACCGGATTAAAATCAATAAAATTTCCGAAAACAAACAAACAAAATCTCATTATCCTCAACCCAAAGGTGTATATAGAAATTTTTAATTAAATTTAACCTCAAAAACTCAATTACAAAAATTTATAATGAAAATATTTAATCCCACCCTGACCCTACTCGCAGAGGTTGATCTGGTTTAGTACACAGACAGAGTTCAAATTTATCGAGATGTACGCTGTTATCGTCAACATCTTAGGTGTCAGGTTAAAACGTGCATATTCAACAAACATGTGGAGTCAAATCGAAACCCCAAGATGTTTCCACTTGCAAACGTGGTACTCAACGTAGAAAACCGGATTAATTAAAATTTTGCGTCTCAATTAAACCGTTTACTATCAATAACCATTAATCTAAACTAGCGTCAATGAAAACCAAGAAACAATTTAACGACAAAACAAAACATTTCTGAATGCAAACAAACAAAAACCCTAGTTGAATATCTTGCAATTTATTTCCCAATTCATTCCGTTCCAAGACAAAACGATCAAAGCATAAATTTCCTGACAAGAAATATCTTACTCTCATTCACGTCATTTTCCCCTTTTCTTATACTCAGTACTCGCTTGTACTTTACGCTAGGTGAGCCTTCTCGCACGTCTTTAACAACATAACAAAGAAAAGCCGCACATCCTACTCACGCGGCTTGGAAACAAAAGATGAAAATGAGAAGAGGATGTAAACGTAGAATGTCGAAAATGTAGAATGGGCAAAGTAAAACATTTGCATGCGCGCTCACGCATCGCAATATCACTCGCCGTGCAAAACGCCTCTTCGCCCCGAGAAAAAAAAAACACCCTACATTTCCTCACACATTCAAAACAGCCGACACAAAATGTAGGTAAAACCAGTGTGCTTCAACTCGAAGAATATTATAAGAAGGCAATAAGTTTTTTCTTGGTATGCAGCTTCCGCAGATTAGGCTTTTCTGGTACAACGTAAAATAGCAGCAGGATCAAAAAACTGACGAAAGAGAAACATCCACAAAACGCCAACAAAAGCAAAAATGTCTTGAATTTTGAACAGACTCCTCGCGAGCGTGTCTGAGACAAATTCAGACCAAATAAAAACTTTTATAGTAATCATAATAATAAAATATGTGAATTAAGTCCAGAACGATGACACAAAAACGAGCTCGCTTATATATTCAAACGAGATATTTACTTATACCAAATGATGATGTTTACGAAGGACTTAGAAAGGATAAAAGTCTAAACAGCCTGCTTCTAGATAATGTGTAATGTGCAATATAGGATAAATAGCGTTACCAAGTAGCCTCTTCACGCATCGCACAAAAAAACCATTTTGCATAAAAGGGCATTTCAGTTTTTCTTTGTGTTGTGTGAGCCATGCACAAAATGGCAACCAAGTGGTCGTCGACGGTAGTTCGTCCCAACATTACAGGTACTTTGTCAGAAAACTGCGCCAACACAAAGAAAAGGAAATGTTCTTTCAAAGCACGTTCGACATACATAACTAAAACATCCTATTCAAACCCTTTTTCTAAAATATTTCTTCACAAAATAAAATATGTTAATATCAAAAAATTATTAAGAGCTAGCTAGCTAAAAGTTAAAAGTCGAGAGTTGTAATTTTTAAATTTCGACTCTCAAGTTACAAACCGTGACAATAAACCCTTCATTTTTTCAAACATAAAAAAAATTACAACCACATGAAAAAATTTATATGATATGCACATTTTCCCGGCTATGCATCCCCCACAAAAATAAAACCGTGTAATATAATACACCAACCAAATACGACAAACAGCATAAAATTCTCCAAAAAATGTCAGATTAATCTCACAAATAAAATCCTCTTACTGCTTTCACGCAAAACAACATTTCCCTTCGTATAAACTGAAAGAGATACATAAATATAAATCCTGGTATCTTATTACAGCAATTGTGAAATAAAGATATGAAAACCCTCAAATACAAATAAAAATAGTTTATAGAAAAAACCAAATCCTAACAAGCCGTAACAATTTTCCAATTCTTCCAATATCGTCAGTATAACGAAAAGAAAATAATAAAAAATAAACAACTTGTTATATATTTTCCGGTTGAAACATTTCCTCGGAAAAACTCAGTTTTAAACGTTAATTCCACCTCGGGGAGTCATTGCAATGCCGGCCGGTTAATCTTTGTAATGTTCTTTCAATGTGTTTTACGCCCGAAATAAGATTGCTCAACGCTTAACAATTTGGTAGCTGGGAAAAGTTTGAGAGTAAATTTACCTTTGTGGTGAAAGTAAATGAGCAATGAGTCTAGCTATTAACTTTTATTCCTTCAATTACTTTTGATTTTTTATTTAGTAATCAAGTGTTTTAATTTTTTGTTTATAAACTTTATCCACGATTATCCCTGATACCAATCGCAGTAATGCGTTTCTTGTCGTCGGATACTAGTATGTACTAGTATCCTGTCATTGCTGACATGTATTTTATCTAAACGGGAACAAACAGGAACAGCAGCATCAGAGCATTATACGCTCCTAGTTCGTCTTCATCGTCAAAGTACTTTTCTTGTCCCGCTAGGTTTTGCATCCTCTATTTTGTGCACGCTTCGCCCTTCGAGCTCTACACGTACATAAAACCTCCATCCCAACTCAGCATCCCTTAGCAACACTAAATATCTATATTTATCTATGTATATATCTGGAATCCTCTATCTGCAACCTAGATTCTCCACGTACAGCTGTTTGAATCCTCAAAAGCCTTAAGCATATAGTCGAGATCCCTTGCTATCATTTATATATCTTACATCTTTAACACGTCTTAGGTTAAACATTTCATGTCTAACGTATAGACCAGCAGGGTTGTAAATATCATTGGTATCAGTGGTTTCCAAGTTAGCACAGTTACCTACCACCTTCCTTTCGGTTCCAAGATAGTAAGGTTTTGTAATACAAACGGCAAACTCACCCAAATCTTCTTAAAAGTTCGTAAGGGTGTTCTAAACACCAAACTTTGTTCCAAACAAATCTATACAATGCACAAGTACAAAAAATTACCGTTCAAAGTCAAGGTATATTATAAAATGTAAAGATTTCCAAGTTTTAATTTATTTCTGATTACCCAGTGAGTAAAAATCATCTATTTACAAATATGTAAATTCATCTCGAGCTTAATTCCACCCACTGTCACTTCTTGCGCTCTTCATTTTCGCACATTACCAACGCTCTGCTAGCATCGCGTCCGCTCATTAAAACTCGCCGCCATAATAATTTGCCCGCATGGCAATTTGCAAGAAATGCAAACAACTTGTGAGTTTGCTTCGCACTCCATTCCAGAGCCTCGAATTCGCCACAGCAAAACGGGCGGCCCTCAACAGCAACATTCCAGAAACATTGTACATGCAATCTCACCCAACGTCCGCCTCGTCTTACTTCACCTTGGCGCGTACCACCAAGCAGATACTTACAAGATGAGCATTTTCAACGATAATTACCGCCGCAGCAAGCAAGCAAAGCAATGCATAAGCAAATATTAGATACTTGAAGGGAAACGAATGGTAACTGTCTTCTTCACTGCTGCACTGCAACTCGTTGCAACGTTGCGCATGCGAAATGCCCGATAACAAGTCGCGACTAATTTGACGTGTTGCCAAAATGCAAAACTTTGCTTCCCGGCGCAAATGAACAACACTCTGTCGCGCGAATTAAGAACCCGTGTTTCGCAAAGTGCCGAATTTAAATAACGCACCAAAGCCAAAACTTCATTCATACCCTGCGCGTTCGTATAATTAACGTCAATTAAATCGAGACTTTGCGCAAAGCGGGAGCGAGCGTCATGGTGTAATTAAATTTACAGCGTGTGGAAATACGCAGCTAATGTGCGTGGTTTACAGCCCAAAAGGATGATAAATAGTTTGGCATTAAACGACGTTTTAAATCGCAAACAAAGAATGTCATTGTGAGAAATCAAACACAACACGTGCGCCAACAACAAGTAAAAAAACAACAAACAAACAAAACGACAAATCCACCGCCATAGTTGATATAAACTTATAAGAAAAGCAATATCCTGCGTCATTATATACGTTGAAGAGGTTGCAATCCAGCTGGGGTATAAAAGTCCCTTTCATTTCACACTAGCTGTTGCCATTTCCATCACATTTTCACCAGTGTCATTCGATAAGATCCGGCTTCATTCAACACTACGCGCGCGCATTGTTTGGGCGCGTACAATTTTCAACACAATATCGACACGATTGCTTCGGTTTTCCTTACTTGGTTCAACAACACACAATGTTCACGTAATATCAACGTTAATAAACACTAATATTTGATAATACTTGACTCAATACTCATTATAATCGAACAATAAATTTAAAATCTTTGTTCAAAATAAGAAAAAGTGTTTCGAGAGAAAATTTGAAAACTCACATTTGTGAAAATGTAAAACCCGAAAAGAATGGATTCAGTTAGCATCGCCTTCGATTTGATTCTCAATTCGTCGCCAATGGAGGAGAAACCTATTCGCAAGTATTTTGAAAAGTAGAAGGAAGCAATTTCAGTTATATAAAAGAGCACTTAAAAGGACTTTAACTTCGACGCGGAGGCGGCACAAGCGGTTATACGCCTGCGAGCTGCTTGTATGTATCCATTCTACGGCGGCATTCTCGTAATGGAAAGCAGCAAGAAGTAAGTAACAGTTAACGCCGTGCAGGCCCGGGGAGAGAGAGAAATCGAAATGTGTGCAGGCACGTGCGTTCACAATTGTGGGTACCGCGCACGTGCATCCAAAGAAAAAGGCCTGCTGGCTTGCAGGTGATAGATGAGGGAAGTTTTATCCCCGCGAGCGCAACCGTTTGTCACATACGTACTTCACCACCGACCGAACGTCTAAACCAAGAAGTGTACTCGACAAAATTTCAATTCAATTTATCCGCCATCGCATCACACACGAAGAGTACATGGTTCTCATGTTCAATTATGTACTTACAAGTTAAGAGAAAAAGTTAGCAGTTGAATAAATCGAGTTATCCCAGAAAAGGGTGTAGATAAATTTATTTAAGGTTGAACTTTCTCCCTACATCTATTTTTTCACTAATCCCACCAAAATAACACGGAAAACAATGCTAAGTCTTCGTCATGCGTAGCTTCAAACTTCATTCATTCAAGGTGAAGAAAACAAAGCCTTATAGTTTCATTTTTAAGCTTTACAACTGCTATGTTCCCATAGAAAAAAAAGAAAACTGCCCTTAGATTTCCCCAGTGGACAAAAAGCAAATGAAAATTTGATAGCTCCAAAAATTAGCCCGCTGACAAGAAGAAAAAAACACAACGAAAAAACACGTTAGTGTGTGTATCACGTGAGCAATGAACAAACTAACACTTGAAAGAAAAGACGAAACAGGATTCACAATGCAACAACTGAAACAAATCGTATTATTCTTATTTGCTTTACGTCCCTTTTATTCGCCGAGTTTTTTCGGTCCACTGTTCAAAGCTCGCATGTAAGCTTGGGTAAAAGAATGAAAAGAAAAAAAAAGAACTGATTACTCGACAAATGATGGATGAATTTTTAAAAACGCTGTTAAATTTTGCTTCCACACTCAACGTTAATTGGATGACGCTTTGTGCCCTTTTCCACTTCTCTCATTTCATCACATACTCACTAACACATACACACATATTCCACATCCCCACATATTCAAATCTCGTAGAAGAAATATTCAATTCAAAAAATTAAACACTCAAATTAAAACCGAAAAAGACGCGTCAACAAAATCCTTCCTTTTCAACATCAAACGTATTCGGTTTTTCTTTCTTTAATGAAAACATCAAAAACACACAAACCCACAAGTCAACTTGTTAAACTAATTAACGAAGTGTCACTTTAATATTTCAGCAAACAACTCACACTATGTAAGTAACAAAGTCTAATGAAACCTAATCACATTTATCCCTCAAAAAAAAAAGAAACCATTAGTTCAATATTTAAACTTGTCATTTGGTTGAAAGTTGTTATTAATAGAATTTTCGCTGAAACATAATCTCAAACGCGCTGCCACTAACTGACCAACGCGTTTTACGACTCTCTTTGCAGTCGTTTATCGTTTCATTAAAGCCGCCGCCGCCGCCCAGCGGTCCCAAGCTGGCTGAACAAAACGCAATGAACAAATCACAACAAATTGATTGCGTACAAAAGCGCCAACCCAATCGCAACGTTATCTCGTTTACCAGTACCAGCTACCCCCTACTCCGCCCAGGGTAGGTTGGTTGGTGGTTGGCGTACATCCTTTTGCAATGTGTTGCGATCGTTCTACATGCATGAGCCCTGATTGCGTTCGCGTATTTTATACGTCCGGTGCGAGTGGTCGCCGTAAAACAACACACCACAAAAAACAGCGTAGAAACGAGCTCGCTCACCAAAAAAAAATGAATAAGCATCGTCCAAAGCACGTCGAAATGAGGGCTGAAAAAGCGACACAATGAACTTCGCATCAAGAATAAATCAACTTTTTATCGGCGATGGTCCCAAATGGATCGTTAGGATGGAGACTTTTATCATGTTTTAGTGACCAACCTGATACTAATGTTCCTCAAAATTTAAAATTTCTAAACAATAAATAACCAGTAACGCCATCTATTGTCAAAAATTGTACTACTTTCAAAATGGCATAAAAATAATTAAAAATATCCTATCCGAACAAAAGAAAATAACTTAAGCAATTACTATTTTTCCAATTCAATTCCATTCCTTTTAGAAAAATGTAACCTAATATTTCCTTTTGCTTGAATGAACGATATAATTAATATTCATTCATGAAACCAAACTTTTTCTCTTTTATTACACGTTCATTAGTATTCGATTCATCGCCAACGCCGTGCTATCTCACCTCGTCCGCAGTTTTTTTTGTAAAATTTATTTTTATCCCTTTTCTCCACTCTTTCCTCCATTCAAAATATTCCTAGTCAGTAGCCGCGCCACCCGCCACAGTGGCCCAATTTTTCGCCAACCGTGTGCGAAATAAATTTCAATCAATTTCAGCATGAATATACGCCGAGATAATTTCCTAAAAACACAATAGACTAAAAGCCCCAAATGAAGACTGCTCAACACGTGTGTGATAAAAGAATTAACACATAATTCGCGCGCCGGCAAAGAACTGGAAGTGATTAATGATTGCACAAGCGAATAAAAACCTTTTCAAAAAGATGAGAAAAACGCAATTCAACGCAAAGGTAAAATTCTGAATACGTCTAAATGTGGCGCCATCAAAAGAGAAACTGAACCATGCAGGTAAACCAGCAGGGTGCTTCCTCCTTCTATACGAGTATCATACGTCGATTTATGTTATATAAAGTTCGTGCTTATGCTCGCTGAGAAATTACAGAGAAATGCCAAGATATGAAAACCAAAAAAGGGAAACGGATGAAAGAAAATGCAAAATTTCGTTGGATTGGAAGTTTATAATGACGACAAAATCGTCTTAAAAAGCGATCCAAAAAGAAACCAATAATTCCAACGCGAATATAACCTTCAGAGGGTTGCAATCCAATAAACCAAATTGCAAGCAATCACAGCAAAACAAAATCAACACAAACAAATCCAGAGATTTTAAATATTAAAATTTAAAATAAATGAAATTGTTGCCAACATGATTTAAAGTGAAAACTTTGACGTAAAGTTATTTTATTTCAAACCGACATGATTCAGTTTTCCTGTAATGTATTTTTTGCCTTCATTTTTTCATTTACGCTGACAACTTTTCCCTCGAGTGCTCATTATTCCCCATTGACGCTAATGACTTGTTTGCGTAAATAGCGCTGCTCGTAAAATGTCATCGCGTTTGCATTTTTTCCGGTAACTTTTCACCTATTTTCTCGAGCACGAGAGCTGTTACATACCGCCGCCTATCTTGCAACCAACGACAAGTCGCGATACCCTCATTTCTTGATGCTTCCTTTACATTTACAACAAGAACACCGCCTCCAAGACTCCACGACTATCATTCACCTACATATCTACTTTCTACACTCATATCTGGTTTGCCTTTACAATTTTCCCTTGTAATCAATATTTCAAACTATAAAAAACACTACTCTAAATTTAATTATCACTCAATTAATGATCAAAAACTTTTGATTAAAGATTCAAGTATCAAGATTCAAAAGATTAAAGAAAAGGATTAGTTTGGCTCAACAAGTTAATACGCAAAACCTCAATAATAAAATATGTAGGTAATTTGATTTGTACTCAATGTAATATTTTCCTCTCAGTAATTAGTTTTAATTGTAAATAGTTAGCCAGTAAAGTGTTCTGATTCAGTTTTAAATCTGTATCGAGTCGATTTCAGTTGCAATGTAAATTAGTAAATTATGTACGAGTATATCAATATTTTCTGAAGTATTTTGCAGTATAATGTATCGATTATTATTTATATAAAATGCAGCATAAAACGAGAATAAATAAATTCAAAAATAATTTCATTACACTTACCCATGGATACAGTGTAGTCCCAGCTTTCCGAATCATTTTTGTGTACGTTTAGTTTGTCGGGCTGAAACAAACAATAAACATTAAATAAACAAACATTATAAAACATTTAATAAACAATT
>JARJDS010038286.1:0-11995 GCA_030264155.1 Atheta pasadenae | reverse complement strand
TTCTTGTTAACTGCACACAGTAGCTGCGAGTTTCTGCAACAAACACAATCTTAAAAGTCACCGGGACGACACAG
Organism: Atheta pasadenae; assembly: GCA_030264155.1. Lineage (NCBI taxonomy): Eukaryota > Metazoa > Arthropoda > Insecta > Coleoptera > Staphylinidae > Atheta > Atheta pasadenae. The sequence continues at coordinate 11,921 of JARJDS010038286.1, read as the reverse complement.
CAACGGTTCGTGCTGTTTTCCTCTGTCGCACGGCCACTCACGCAGTCGTTTTGCTCGTCATTCCTGTCAAATATATTTGTATATATGCAACTTAATAAACACGTTGCAAATGTCAAATAAAAATTTAACCAGCGCTTCTAAAACGTGAAGAAACGATTGGCAATAAATTAATAATTAAAAACAGTATATCTTAAATAATAAACTTGGTAATAATTTTAAATCACACTTATTGGGTTTTCATTTAAAAGTACACGAGAATTAGTGTTTATAAATTATATTTCAAATTATCCCTTTAGGCAAATTTAGGTTTTCACTGGTACTCACTGTCAAACTGATTGTTGCATCAAGTTGCCTACATCGGGTGCAAAAATGTCAAAAAAGCGCAAAAAGTGAACACATGTTATATATTTAAAACAATAACTCTTTTAGCTTTTAAAATCCCAAAAAAATAATGATTACATCTCCAAGTACTGCCACACCGTCACCTAAAACACCTAATAAACAAAATAATTGTTTTAGTCCAATAATTCGTAAGTTTTATTTCATGAAATAGTTTCTTTAAAAAAAAATTGGCTTTATTTAGTGCCATCGAGTCCAGCAGAACTTGTAAATCAAAAGAATATTACTGGATTCCCTAGAGTGGTACGAGATTTAGCAGCGGATTTATACAATAACATTCAAAAATGGAATGGTAAATACATAACAGGATCAAAAATAGTTCAACAAATAGCTATAATAAAAAGTGATGCCAATGAACAGTTACCCCCTGGGTTAGAATCACAATTAAAACAACTTTATGCAGTTGTAGAATGTATGCAAACTTATTGTAATGCATTAAGTTTACTTAAAAATCAAATTACATCTTTAGTTAGGTTACAGAAAGACTGTGAGCCTTTATTTATAACTTTAACAATTGAACAGATGGCAAAACTTGTTTGTGATATTGTTGAGGCTTATGAAAAAGAATTTAAGGTAAGAACATATGAATATAGTGTAAAATTTATTGTTATTTAGTTGTTAAATAATTATTTTTGTAGTCTAAGGAATATATCCTTGAAAATATTGCATATGCGAGAACCAAGCAAGAAGTACTGTTTTTTTCTGCCAATTGGGCTCATCAAATTAATGTTAAAGGTGATATAAATTTAAAATTGGAAAAATTATTGACTGAAACAGGCCACAGAAAGATAGTTTAATAAAAAAATGAATGTTTTATTCAAGGTTAAGATGTTATTTAGTATGATTGGTTGCATACAATAAAAGTAAAATATTTTCTTAATTTTCAACCCCCAGCGAAAATTACAATTAAAAACTAAGACGTGCTGTCAATATAATTAATTTTTGGAGTATAATTTCTCAACTCCTTTTATTTATATTGTGCATAATCAATATTTACTATATTTTGTATGTGTGAGCTTTCCTCACTCACACTTCTACAACTGTGACCGCATTGTTTTGCCCAGTTTTACCCTGTGGTTTTACCCTAGTCAGTATACTCCGCATACCGCAGGACGGTGCAGGCGCTCTCCTCGATAATGCACCGCAGATAAGGCCGCAGCGCAGGATAATAAACGACAATGTAAGGTTAGGTGCGCACCACTGAAAATATACTCTCCAACAACGTCGAGTGCTCTCTAAATCTATAAAAGTAGTAAGTGTCGACACAACCTTTAACCACCCCTACATACCCAACCGACATCACGTCTTAGATGTCGATTGCGTTTTCGTGCAGTGTACGCGATGGCAACAAACAATGAGATTATCCTGCGGCCTGAGAATGCTCCGATCGCAAAGAAGCAGCTGATCAACTTGTTTCCCAAACAGACGGAGTGTTCGTATGTTTCCTGCTACTGGTAAGCCAAAAACAATGTAAACCGAAATGTGTCTTGTTAATCCTACAATCCATGCTAATTCAGTAAATGTTGCATGTACTGTCAGATTTTTGTTGTGTTAATTATTCTAAAACACGTCAACGTCAAACGCAACTAACTACAGCGTTAGTCATGTTTGTAGAGAATGTTGTAGACATTTTAGGCAAGTCGCGTTTAATTAGATTGCAGCTTTTAATTACTGCGGTAATTACAAGTGTTGATCCACTCCCTCGACTCCACATTTTTGTAGGTCAGTTGGTAGCGCTGCGATTGCGGCATTCGACCCTCAACCCACCTCAACATATACAAACAAAACGTAATGAAACAAAACAACAAAAACTGATTATGAAACACAATTAGTATTCTAATGATAACATTTTTGTGATTGGGGTTATGTTTTGTTTTTATTGCACGATGGAGGGCAGGAATTTTCGGTAGTTTTTGATTTTAAAAGTGGGCAAGTGGATCAATCTGAAGGGGTAACGGAAATCCTTTGTTCATACACTACTATGCTTTCCTCGACGATAACAAAGTAGCGTGTAAATGCGCACAAATCATATTGTTATATTGTATTAAACTTATTTTTTTATTGTGGTTCTGTGTTTTTCAATAACGATTTTGTTCGGATTGTTCAGAAACTTGATTTTAGTTTGACAGCTGGAATAGTGGTTGCATACATTAAAATGACAATCCAAAATTTCAATAATTTTGTTTTACCTCTAATTTGGTCTTAATTCTTTACTCACGCACAAGTAATGTTAATAATTATTTAAAATACTTTTTTTTCGAGGATTTAAATAAATGTCTTTTAAGAAAATCTGCGTTTTTTTGGTTGCATACGTTCTAAGTTGTAGTGACAGTCAGTGACAATGTTGCTAATGTTGTATTATAATGCGCTTAACATATGCAACCAATCACACATCTTTGTAAAAATTGATAATAAACGTAACCTAAAGTTAGAAAAAAACTAAAACAAAACAAATTTGTTTGTGTTACAAATCAATAGATTTGCATTTAAACAAATAATATTTGTTTCTTCGTTGATCCTTTTAACATAATAATCTAAAATTTCGTATTCTATTTGATAAAACATGCAAACAACGACGCAGTTGCTATTTTCGTAACTGGAAAATTAGTTAAACTAATTTTTCAGATGTTTCAACCAGATTTCACACTCCCTGCGTGCAGCACAAATATTTTCTCGTTTGTTTTCCAACAATAAATAATTTAATTCGCCCGCATAACATAAATCAATAAGCGACACAACAAATCAAGCAAGGGAAACCGACAACAACAGAGAAAATAATCATAACGCACTAAAATATTAACACGTTTCATGATTCCACATTAGTTATGAACGGTCGTGAAACGGTGAATGTCACGCCGAGGCATTCTCGTGATTCCAGCAAGTAAAAACCTGCCAGACGCTTACTTGTATTTGATTGTATTGCACGGCATACGCATTTACAAACAAACAAAACAAAACAGAAAACACAAACTAGAACTAAAAAAAATTGGCTCGCGAGTTATGTGTGACATACATATTTCATGCGCGTTTGTCGCTACGCGTCGGGGGCACCGCGCCGCATCGTGAATAGGTGAATACATGCATGAATTAATTTTTAATTTCCATTTAAAGCAAGTCGTCCCCGACAATCCGAAAAGTGTGAGCGTGCTGGCTGCTAACTGGCGAAGGCGGCGGGCGCGCGCGCCACTAGTCGCGTTTTTAAAACCGAGACGAAATTATTTAATAGATTTCGGGCATGCTAGCTCGAATTTGAGTTTGGGTCGGAGTCGCGCGGTTTCGTTTTGTGAGGAGAGTGTCGATTCGCACATTTCGCGAGCGCACGCACTCGAAATCCGAGTTGTTATTGCGTTGTGTGCGGTAAAACTTTCGTCAAGGTGGATTTTAGTGTTTAGCATCGAGTTTGAGTGAATTGTGTTGAGAATGGAACGATTGGCAATTTTTTATCGTGAAACGTTAGTTGTTTTTTGTCAGCTTTATTCATATTGATGCGAATTGTTTTCATCGTGTGGTTTGTTTTTCAGCGAGGAGAATGTTTACAAACTATGCCAGGAAGTCGTCGCGCGGCATTACAATGAAATACACAAGTGCTACGCGGTTTTCGTGTCCAATCCCAAGAGAACTGTGCCTTTATGGCGACAACGCGCTGGGAAAGATGATGATAAGCTAGTCATTTGGGTAAGTGACCTCAAATCTTAATTAATTAATTTAGGCGCGTTTACCATCACGAAATAACGTGTTATACAACTTAAATTGTTTTATTTGGACTTGATTACTTTCTCTAATTTTTTTCACTTCCAAAACGTGTAACTCGAGGTTACCCAAGAACCAATTCAAGTCAAAGGAAGTTCGATTTTGTAACAATTTATCGAACTATTAAAACTTGTCACAATATTTATCAACATTCCAGTAAATTTCAACCAAATCCAGTTCTTTTCAACTTGTAATGTTGTCACACTCGAATTATTTCAAGGAAATTAACTAAAAATCATTCAGTTATTTATTATTTTTTTTATGAAAAAAACTCAACTCATGTTTAAACTGGATTTACTTGTGTAATCTTATCTATTGTATTTTTCCTTATTGTTTGTTTTTATGTTTTAATTTAGGATTATCATGTGATATTCCTTTATCAAGCGGAGCCGGAGAAGTGTTTGGTTTACGATCTCGATTCGGACTTGCCGTTTCCTACTTACGTTCACAAGTACATCACCGAGACATTCCGCACAGATAACATCCTGAAGCCTGATTATTTTAGGTAGGTTTTTTTCGATAATCTAGGATAGGTTAATGTGATAACTAGTAACCCATAAGTGTTTTTGATTTGTTGGGTTTTTACGTTATTGCTTTTGCTACTGATTTATTGTACATAACCTTATCAGCGGAAATGATAATACTTACGTTTTTGATTGTTGTTTGTGTAGATATTTTCGTGTTATACCGGCCTCGGAATTCCTTAACGAGTTCGCATCTGATCGACGGCACATGAAGCGGAATGATGGTACTTGGATAAAGCCTCCACCGAATTATCCTGCGATACGGAGTACAAGTACGTTCAACTGTTTTTATAACTAAACAAATTGATGTATATGTGGTTGCCTAGATGTTAATGTCAATTCATATTGACTAGACCAGCGTCTCTCAAACTTTCGGTTACTTTTAGCCACTTTTAGCATTAATATTTGTAAAATTGTTTTAGCGAGCACACATAACTTAGAAGATTACATTCAAATGGACGTATCCAAAGGTCCCGGAGAAGTCTACAGCTTGACGCAGTTTGTTCAACGCTTCTACAAGCCGGTGGTAACCTAGTTGTAACGCTCCGACGATGGCACCGTCCGTTGCGTTCTCGGCTTGTGTCGTGTTTTCAGCGAAATTACTTAATCTAATTTTTTCTAGTACGCGCGCTACTGTTTAGTCGAATGGGGCAAAACGTTCTTTTTGTTGCTGCCGCAATTCGACAAACTAAAACTAAACCAAATAACAATAAATTAATTGCAACCAAGCGCAAGACGAAATGAAACCGCGATTTCTAAATTAAAAAAAAAACAAATTGTAATTTTAGCGCACTCGATTTCAATGTCTATATCTACAACGTACGATACGAGTACTTATATTGATATCAATCGTATTTACTCTTGATCCTGTTCTCTTCTTATCTCCAACTCTTACTCTCAGCTTTACATACGAAACAATTGTGTGTGAATCAATTGATATTAAAATTACTCATCACAAAAAATGCAAGTTTGCAACATTGTTTGATTATACTAATGTTAAAACTGTTTACAATGTTTTTCGTGCGTTTGGTGTCTTTTATTATCAAAACAAAACAAAATGTTTGATGTACTCTTTTAATATTTACAAATCGTTGTTTTGATATTCAAAATTTACTAATACGAATGTGAATGGACATCAATTACGCGCATTGCGCGCACAATTAAATTAATTCAATATGCACAAGTATAATCTATACATTCTATACTATAAATACGTTTTGAAGAAAAACGTCGTCTTTTTGGCGCGATTCAAACACTTCTCGACCACGTCGAGAATACTTAACCTAACTTTTAACTCCTTCTAGTTAGATAATTGTACATTTCATATATTTCGACACTTTTTGGAAATCAATATATTGAGCGTTATTGTGTGCTGTTGTCGGTTACATAGCTATTAATTAAAGTTCAAGTTTGATGCGTTGATTGATCGATGCACGTGTATTTGAAAGAAACAAAACCGTTATAATTCAATCTGTTTGAGGTTATGGATATAATGTTGAGGGGTTTTATTTCGAATACTTTTTAAGACTGCACGTTATGCCTTCCAAGATAAAATTTCTTCTTATACAGAACGATTTAAGGCGAGTAATGTATTTAAACAAAATGACAAATTTTTATCGCGCGCGTGCTCGCGATCACCAACCGAGCCGCGCTTTTTTACAATTGTAATATTTATTGATCTTTATATTCATTGTAGTTTGCAGTCAGCCATAGATTTTTTATTACGTGTAGCTTTTATTAACATAAATGAACCGATGAATAAATTCAACAAATTTGAAACATTTGCAAATGACGCGGGGCCTAAAAGTTGAACTTTTGTGCGTAGTTTGTTTTTAACGATCAGAGTCGATTTTTTATGATAACAATTGGAAAGAAACTTAACACGATATGAATATGCGTTCAGCATACTGTGGCAATTTTTGTATTTTTGCTTATGAAATTATATGACGTTATTGTATTACGGTTTTAAATAAAGTGATCGCATTGTCTGTTTGCAAATTAAAACAATGTCTACAAAATTACTTCCACAACTTTAATTAATTTGTTTTATTACAAAAAAACTCAAACTTTTGTAAGAATATTTATTTAGTACACTAATTAATTAACGTTGTTTCTTCGCCATGGGTTTACCAAACGCTTTTCCCTTACCTTTATTTCCACCTTGTCTTCCTCCTTGTTTATTCCCAGCTTTACCACCACCTCCGCCTTTTCCTGTCTTAAAACCTTTGCCCCCTTTAGCTCCACCACGTGTACCTCTCTCATTTTGCTTCATAGCAGCATGTGCATTGTACCGCAAGTTTTTCGCACCCTTAGCCGAGGTATCCGTTAATTCCGAATCAAAACTAGACTTTTTATTTGTCTTAGTCTTCTTAAAATCAGGAGTAGGAGCATCGTAACAAGTACTGATTTTCTTTTGTTTGTATTTTTTCTTGGCTAAGCGTGCTTGCACTAAAGCAACTTTAGATAACTCATCATTAGTTTCAGATTTTTTAGCTTTCTTTCCTTTCTCCACTTGTTTCTTTGCAGGTTTTCCATTTTTATCGGCGTTTGCTGTTTTTGGATTCAAAGCTAAACGTTCCTGTTCTTCTTTTCGTTCTTTCTTCGATTGGAACCACGGACGTTTATTGTCAACTTCGCCTAAACAAAACCAAAAAAAACTTAAGACATAACCTAAAAATTTAAATTTATAATTACCTGCTAATAATTTCTGCGCCCTGTTCGCTTGATTTTCCGTTTTATTCAACAATCTTTCTTCGTGTTCTTCCCTCAAGATATTTTCAATTTCTGGATTCATTTTCTCCAATTTATTTTTATATTTATCAACAATATCCGGTGGAATCAAGCGTGATTTGACCGGATTCGCTGCTTTTTTGATGATTTCCTTAACAATTTTTCTTTCGCCTTCACCAGCTAGAGATACAGAAACACCAGCACGTCCTGCACGTGCAGTTCTGCCGACTCTGTGAATGTAGTGTTCAATCGTAGCTGGCATTACAAAATTAATAACTGTTTGTACACCAGAAATATCTAAACCTCTAGCTGCAACATCAGTTGCAACTAACACATCAGCCTCTTCTTTTTTAAACTTTTCCAACGACTCTAACCTCTGCGGTTGCGTTAAATTCCCATGCAATTCAACAACTTTAACGCCAAACAATCCTAACATAATGTGTAACCTGTGAGCTTGTTTTTTGGTTTGTACGAAAACAATACAATGAGCCCTAAATGTACGACAAACTAACGATGCCAAAATAGCTTCACGATCATCCTCGGCCCTAATCCTAACAAACTCCTGCCGCAAATTAAACGCAACCTCACGATTACTATTCGCAAATAACTTAACAGGTTTATTCAACGAAACCGCCGCTAAATCATTAACTTGTTCACTCATAGTAGCAGAAAACAACATAGTTTGACGCGTTCTAGCACACTGTTTAATGATTTCTTTCATTTGTTCCGCGAAATATTCATCCAACATACGATCCGCTTCATCCAAAATCAACACTTCGATCGAATCCAATGAAAACGACGGCGTACTTTTTAAATGATCAATTAACCGACCAGGAGTTGCAATTACAATATCAGGATTTTTACGTAGAATATGTTCCTGTGTTTTTAAATCTAAACCACCAACAGCTAAACCAATTTCTACATCAGTAAACTGTGTAAGTTGTTTTGAAACTTGATAAACTTGCACACCAAGTTCCCTAGTTGGGACCAAAACTAATACTCTTGTAATAGCACTGTCTGCTGGTCTGAACAATAATCTTTCAAGTGTTGGCAACATGTAAGCAGCAGTTTTACCTGTGCCTGTAGCTGCACACCCACAAATATCTCTACCCAAAAGTGCAACAGGAATTGTTGACGCTTGAATTGGTGTTGGATGTACAAATTTCATCTCACCTATTGCTTTCATTAAAGGTCTTGATAAGTTCATTTCATAAAAACTACCTACTTGTGAGTTTGCAATTTCACCTTCCTCAAAAAAGTCTTCTTGTTCATTTTGTACACCTTTCTTTTTCTTTTTTTCTTTAATTTTTATGTTGTCATACTTCAATTCATCATCTGATAACTGAACATCTGATTCTTCATCTTTAATGTTTTTATCATCATTATCAGATGTTTGGTCTTCTTGGTCTTGTAAAGTCTTTCTTGCTTTTTTAATTTTGTCATCAGTCTTAGATTTTGCTTTGCGCTTAACATATTTTGCCAAATCATTCCACACATCTTTATTGTATTCTTCAGTTGAACCAACAAAATTAAAATCAGTGTCAAAGTCTACTTTAGTTTTATTTTTCTGTTTTGTAGGTTGAAACTATAATAAAAATAAGTTTAAAAGTTAATGAAAACAAGAGTTAAAGGAAACAAATATGTTTTAAAATTATATTTACCTCAACTTCAACATCTGAATCTTCTGAAAAGTATTCTACCTCTTCACCATCGTCGATTGTTTTAATGTCAAGTAATCCTGGCATTTTTGTTACTGTTTTATTAGTTTTCACAGGTTTTGCAGGCTTCATCGTTTATTTTGTAACCTGCAAACTTCAAAAACACGTGTGAAAAACTGACAAACATACAGGGTGATACGGGTGATACATGTGACACACGGATAGGCAACCATAAAACCACATCAAACTTAACATTAACAGTGGTACCTCGACATACAAGTCTAATTCGTTCCGTAATCTTGCTAGAATGCGCCAGAATGTTAAATTTCTCGTAACTTCAATTCACCTTCAAGTACCTGTATCATTCATATTCTTCATGTACTGTAAAATTTAGTTGCGTACAAAGTCGAGTTAGCGCTGGTGTAATGTGGGAAGCATGACTCTATTTCAACGCGCAAGCGCCGTATTTCATGAAAATGTGATTTCTTCAGTTTTTTATTTACATTATGTTTTACTCAAAACTTTATTTAAATATATTAAGGATTATTACATTAGATTTAAACAATTACAATGTTAGTATTAATTATTTTTATTTAATTTATGACAGCCAAAGCAAACAATAACAAGCTTTTATCCATTATTTTAAAGTACAAGCCACAAATTATTAATAACTCATATAATAAATTAAATAATCTTAAAACTAAATATTTATCATTATAATTTCTATATACAAACAATGATTCTTAACTTTATTTTACTTCCTTTTAAATTTAAAGATAATTGAAGTTTCATGTGTACAAAGTTGCATACCATAAACTCAAAATGTTCAATAAAATTACTTTTTGGTTAATTTAGTCGTCACTGGTCGATGCCCTAACTCCTAACCTCTAAGTTAACATAAAACTACTTAAACATTAAACCCAGGCGCGCAATGTTGCACGCGATTATCCGGCGGTGGTACATTACAGCAATACGACGCCAATAAACCAATCGCAGCTAAGCCTAACGATAAACCGGAAATACCACACACAGCACCGGACGTCATGTCCGCCAACAACGTACCGGGTCGTGGCTGCGTGACCAACAACACCAGCAAGCCGCAACAAGTCAAAAGACTGAACACACTCAGCACAAAATAACCCGAAATATAATTCCGATTAGGTAACCAATACACATGCCTCGACCTAAAACCTAATAAACCCAATAAGAAACAAATGGAACCGGAAAGAATACCAAAATCTAAATAATAATTACGTCCAAGATACGAAATCATATAAATTGATAAACCAGTAGTGACCGCACCACACAGAATCATCATAAACGCTGCAACCGCAATCGTTTTCTGCGCAGGGTTGGATTTAACATTATACTCAGCATTGGAATCCATTTTATCCGAGAATGTGGTTTCGTGATACACAGTAGTAACCGGACTTGAACAAATAGGTGCCACAATGGCTGTGTGTCGTTTATCAATTGGTTGGACCGCTTTTCCAAATGGACGATTCATGTTGGATCCAATCGAGTAATTTAACTTTTGTTGCGCTTTAGGTGGTAAATGATTAGACCCACGAAGGGGCTGTATCGGTGATATTGGTGATAATGGCGACATTGTTGATATAGGTATTGATTTCTTTGGTGTTGTTAGTAATTCGTGTAGTTTTTGTGTTGCTGCTGGGTTTGGTGGTGGGCGGCCATTACGGTTTTGTTGGTTATGTTGGTTATGTTGAGCTTGAGTAGGTATAGCAATTGGTTTCGCACAATTAGGTGTTTGTAATCTAGGCCTTGGACTAGGACAAGGACTAGGATAAGTCCTAGCTGCACTGCGTGGTGTTGGTGCTGACGGTCTGGCACCAATCGAACCAATGGAAGCATTCGCAATATCTTCTTGGGTTATAACAGCATATCGACTTTTGTTAGCTACTTCCGAAACTGGTACCAAAGCAAACTGTTGTTTAGGTTGTGGTGAATCAAGTTGGTCAAGATCTTCCTCATGATGCTCATCAAAATCTTCATCTAATTCATCATCTGTTGGTATGGTTGCATAACGATGTAGTCTACCAGTTGATGCATCAACTTCTTCGTGATATAAAACTTTAGGTGGTGATGCCATTCTACTCCTAATTTCTTTTTGTTGTTGCTGTTGTTTTGGTTGTATGGAACCACGACGTGCTCCACCATTTTGTTGTTGTTGTTGTTGTTGTAATGGTATATAGTCATACCTTGAAGGACTTTGTTGAACGTGTTGTTGATGAATAACAACAAACTTTTTATCTTGAATCGCTCCACGATCATCAACAATCATTTCCTCGTAAAATTCTTGTTCTTCATCACATTCTTCATTTTCTAGCTCTAAATCGTCAACTTCATAGTGCCTGGAATGATTCAACGAATGCATTGACCGTATAGAATTCGCTGTCGATGGTCTGGGTGGTAAAGGTTCCTCTTGAATGCTCCGAATCGATGTATCTAGGATGTGCATGGTCTGTGCACCTACTGGTGATTGACGTCTTTGTGGACTTTTGCATTGTCTTAAGTCTCTTGAACCTCTTACACTTCTTGCAGCTCCGGAGTCGTAATATTCGCTTTGTTGACAAAACGCAGGATTTGTATACGATGATTGTTTTGTTTTTGGACGCGACATTTTTATCCACACCACACGTTATTTTAAGGTTATAATTGAACACTTAAAGTAGGTTAGGTTATAAATTTCAACTATCAAAATATCAAAAACAAGTATCTGAAGTCTTAATTTCTAATTTACGTTTCAAACAAATTCGAAGATGTTGCTTCGCGCGTGGCTACGCAACGACTGCCGGTTGTAAAATAACCGAAGGGACTAAAATTGACGGTTGAGGAACTT
>JARJDS010038281.1:0-14185 GCA_030264155.1 Atheta pasadenae | reverse complement strand
TTTATAAAAATCAATAACCAGCACAAACTTTAGTCTAACTTGACTTAAAACTTTTTAAAACTTTCCGACAATCCAATAAATTCAGACAATCAGACAATTTATCAAGACATTGAAGTTAAAAGCATTTTCCAAATACTATAAAACAAAACAAGCTTTTGTCAACAATAGAAAAGTTTAATACTTTACCAACTTTACTTTGTTTAAAGTTGATAATCCTGTTAAGAACAATAAATTGTTTCCAACTTTAATGAATTTTATGAATAGTTCAGGAGTGTACGCTTTTAAATTTTGTTAATGTTAACATATAATAAATTACACTTCCACGATGTAGACATTTACCCACACTACACGTTTTGTTAGTGTACATGTTCGTTAGTTTTAAATTAGTATTTTGGTGTAAAGTTGTTCGTGTTGGAAGCATTGTAATCCTTAGAGTGTTCCATAAATTTGCACTCCACAAATAAGCACAACAAAACAACGCAACAACAAATTTGTGTTAGCCGTGTTTACTTGACCGTAATAAATAATATTTATGACCTCAAAGATATTTATGTTTCATAGCCTATAAATTATTACAGAATATTATTTAAATGTTTTGGGTTTAGAAGTCAAGTTTACAATAAAAAATATTAACTGGATGAACCACATTTTAATCAATATAATGTGTTTGTTTTATAAATCTTTAAAAATAAATAATAATGATTGTGTTAAGTTATAGAGACTTATCGATAAAATTTGAAACGGTTAGATAGAGTATGAGGATTCTGCAACCATTGCGACTCCCCACCCTCAGAAAAACCTAACCTTACTTTTACTTAGTTATATTTTCGTATTTTTAAAGTTTAGTTATTCATATTTTACTCTATTGTGAAAACTAAAATTTTAATCAACGCAAAACTGGTTTTATGCTTACTTTATAAGCAGCAAGTTAAGTCCAGTTTTCTGATCGCTATTAAAACAAACGATTAAAGTTCAATAAGCCTTAAACTTGTCGAAAAATAAACAGGAAACGTTGCTACATGCTTGCTACGCGCCACTATTGCCAATAAACCAGCAATCGCGAGCATGTAATACCTTCAATAACAATCAATTAGTTGGTAAATCATTAACTTGACTGGTAACATACTGGTAATGCAAATACTTACATAAAACGTAAAGCCTACAACGTTTAAACATTAAACACACAACGCAAAACTTGGAGGAATCAAAACAAAGGTGCAAGATTGTGAAAATCTATAGGTCAGTGGACTCTGACTTGGAATAACGAATCAAGCAAGCATAATAATATACAGAGTGTTATATATTAAAAAAATTAACAATAATAATGGTCATGAAATTATTAAATTATTAATTTATTGGAAAATAAAATTTAAATCTAAAATTTAATTTTATAGATTTTTGTTGGTGGTAACTTTAAACCTTTTATATTATGTTGGTCTATGTCACTTATGTCATGGCAATGTTATTGACATTATTAGTGACTCGGCGTGGCTTTTCCTGTTCGGTCAGAATCAAGAATCGACTTCTTGTGCTGGAATATGTTGAACGTTGACTCCGCAAGCCCAAGTCTGGCATAGTGGTTTAGGTCTAGTAGGAAAATGTGTATTCGTGTTTGTAGTGCTTGTGTTTGTGTCATTGTCGCGCTTGGTGTGTGTAGATATGGTACTACTCTTTGCTTGCATCACAACTAGAAGGCACGAGACCATAGTTAGACACCATGAGTACACACACCGAGAAACTAACTACTCTTTACTCTCTTTGGCCTCTTTGGTGCTGTGGCTCGCGCGCTTGAAACTGGTAGAGGCGAGCAGAAACTGGCACTCTGGGATGCCCTCGAGGTTCTCGCCTAGGCACCAACTCTGTGCCAACACCAGCAAACCACAAAGCAACTATCAAAGTATGAGTAGTAAAAAGAGTAAAAACAAAAAATCGAAATTTAGATGGAAAATTATGTCAACATTACTTTGTGACATTATTTGAGTTTGGAGTTGGTTAATAACCGGTAACTTTTAGATCCGGTTAACCGGTTAATGTAATGTAACTTTCTGTATATTTTATGATAATTTTTTTATTAAAAAAATGAGAATATTATGATTCTTCTCATGAGACGACGTATGCATCATACCCATGTGCGTTATGTTTGGAAATCTTATTAATGTTTAAAGTTAACCAAGAAATGTGTGCGTTTCACGCTCTCATATCCATCTAGGGAATAGCGCACAATAGATTTATTTATATTGCGGCAGCGTCCCACGACGATAAATAAACCAACCAAAGAACTAAGCGCCTCTGCTGCAAACTGCGAGCGAAACTAGCCGTCTCGACATCGACATAAGTTACTGCACTCTATACACACGCACAAATGGATAGACACAAACTGCACAACGATGGACTACTATACACACAACTTGATAAATATCACAAACCTAACCCGGAAGATTCACCAAAAATTCAGTTAATCTAATAAAAAACAAACGAAAAAGAAACAACGAAGAGAAATGTTGCTGAGCAGACGGGTTTTTCGGGATACTGCGTCAGTGGAAATATTACAACATTCTTAGAAAAATGAACAGCGACCCAGAAGCGGAAGCGAATGATATGTTCTGTGGTGGAAAACATCGGAAAATGCTCATGAGACACAATGACACACTGTTATGTTTCACGGGGTAATGTAATGTGCTTGGGACAAAAACAACCAGAAAAGAAAAACAGAAAGGAGAAAGGGATGTAGAATAAAACACGTACCAATGAGCATGAGCATGGCAGACACGTAGCTACATGATAGCACGCAGTTCAGACACATAAATTTCATTTAGCCATTTGTGAAATTGAGCAAATTGAGGGTGTGTGGAGACAACGACCGGAAAAAATAGTGGAAACAAGGAAACAAATATGAAAACAAAAGAAGTTGGATATTATTATTTTCTTTGATAGTGGACTAGAAGAAAAGATGAGAAAATTATAGGAAGAACAAAATATAATGAAGTTGAGAAATTATTTATGCTGCCGATTATTAATAATGAAGATATTAACACATAATTAAATGCGTGAGTCAGTACGTCGACACGGAACAAGGAAATGCAAGAGATTACTACTTATTATTTATTTCAATAACATTCTCACATGATTGAGTTGATCGCATGAAGTGCTTTCATTCATTTGTTTAATAGAATGGAAAAAATCCCAACTTTGAACTTTATTCTGAGCTATTGAGCTTGTGTTGGACTTGAATACGAAACCAATGTTAATTAATTAATTAACTAATGAATTCATGTTTATTCATAGACATATAGATAATATCTTGTTTGTGGTTGCATGCTCTTATTATTTTATGAAGTAGACCACACCAAAAAAATAAAAACAAAAATATTTGTTTTGTTCTAGAATTAAAAGTGGAGAAATTAGGACAATGTCAAAAAAAAGTAGAAAATAAGGAATAGTAGTTTAATAGATAATGCGGAGGAAAATGAATGGACGGTTCTTTTGATATATGCGTTTTTTGATAAACTGGTTTTAGATAAATTCATTTATCATAAATCAGATTTTTCAAAAAATCATGTTTCGTCGACCGTTTTCAGTAAATTTGTCAACGTTTTTTTTTACTTTAAAGTAATAAATCTTCATCTTTTTTAAAATGATATCTAATAAAATTTGTACTTAATGTTATTTTTTTGTTGCAGGTAAGTTCTTTTTTATTCAACCCACCAACTCTCCAAAAAAAATGTTGTATCATGTAAGTACTAATTTACTAAATATCGATTTTAATCCAAACAAATTTATTTTTCTTTATTCAAATCGATAGTAATTTTTAGTCCCAGTTCTGATTAAGGTAATTTTGTAAGAGTGGTGTGAACTGTGTTTAGGACTTTCCACTTCCGGCCACTTACAAGCCGTTTGAAAATTAATGATTTTAACTTGCTTAATGAAGTTAATAAAGTTAATGTAAACGTTTTCGAATGATTGAAGCATTATCGACAAATTAAATGCTAATATAAATGGAATTGTGCGTGCTTTCTAACCGATATATAAATAATTGGCTACACCGACATGTGACAAGCCGACAAATGACTCACTGAATCAGTGAACATGTTGAAATTAGAATATTAGACAAGAAATACATGATACAAATAGGATTAATGATAATGCAATAAATTCAAAACCGTAAATTGGTACAAATTACAAATAAGTTCTAGTGTAAAATTATTGGAGCTTGACGATTCACATCATTTAATTGTTATTTAAATAAGTCAATATTCAAACTATATTTTATCGGTTAACCGTTTTTTTTGGTTTTAAATGTTTTATCGTTTGATAAATGATTAATGGTATACTATATTATTTAAAATCGATTACTCAGTAGTCAGGAGCAGATGTATTTGATAGGTCTATGATGAGGAATGAATGTGACAATTTGTTGGTTAACTCTCGATCCCCGCGACCGATCGACCCACAAACGATTTCCGCCTCTGCTGGCGTTCCGATTACGAAGCATCGCGATTGTACATACTCTCTGGTCGTTGTCGTTTGTCGTCGATGTGTGTATGTGTGATCACGGTCTGTAATCACATTTCTGCCAGAACCAGAGTCGGGAATAATGAAACGTATCTGCGTATCGGAATGACAGCCCGAGGCGACTGGCAATTCCATAGCTATAGTAGTCAAATTCCCGACTCCCAATGTGCCAATGCGCTGCCAAAACGATTTCGAACTTTAATTCTACAAACGACACTTCTACTGCTGCTTGTCGTAGTGCTCGTATTGTTAAGGATCATCGGAATTCAGGGTTCAAACGGGTGCAATGCACTAACAATAGGAGTCTCGATAGGTAGAGACCTCATTCATTTAGCACTCATTCCAATTTATTTGAATTTACGGAAGGGCGAAATTAAAATTAAATTGGGGGGAAATTTTAGTGGCTATAAATATATAGCTTTTAGTATTTATTTGAGTTTTGATAAAAAATACTCTTGGTTTTCTTGAAAATCCTTGACGATATGAGCATCTGACATTTCCTGGTATCGCACGTAATGCTGTGATTTACTCCAGAAACGACGCTTAGACAGTTACAACCAACGACGGCTATAGGTCTTATCAGTCTTATCACGAAAGCAGTTTGTTTGGGACGTTTTCCTACGCCTCTGCCACGTTTTCGGTGTTTACTCACCATGTTTTCGAAGTCGAATCTCTGCCTTCAGTGTTGTTTGCTTTTCCCGCTTCTAAAGCCCAACAACAACAGGAAAAAAACTTTTAATGATACAACTCTAACTCCAAGGCTTGCTGTGTGTAAGGAAATATCAAGCTATTTGGGTAGGACGAGAACGCATCACTACCCTCTGCGTTCTCTTCGGAATGGAACGAATATTAGCTACATCTTGCAACATCTTCATTGCTTTCGTACACAATATACCCGTATTGTAGGAATTTCCAAGTCTGGAGATTTAATGGAGTGCTAGCGTGCGATAGTGAGTGCAGGCGTGCATTGTGGAAACTCCTCGGGGAGGGTAATTTCCGGAACGTTTACGATCGGCCTTACACCGGACCGAAAACGTAACTAATCAAGGACGTGCTCAATCTGGACGCATATACAGACCTTGTTTTCTATCCCTTTTCATTGGAGGTTCTGTTTCGAACGGAACACTTCAACCTCTGCACTCTTCACCTCTTATACAAACCACGTGGCGGGGGCTGCAATATGCGGGACGTGGGCGCATTCAATGACCTTAGTACTAGGTATTTGTTGGTAGGGTTCGTTTGAAACTGGAAGTTTCAGGTTGAAATTGGAAGCTGTCGAAAATTCGAAATACGAAACTAAAGCTCCAAATAAAAATCAAATAAGGGACACAGATCCATGGCGCTTGTTAGGTTGTAAGTGCTCACAGCAGGTAGAAACTTTGTATAGTGGAAAAGAGGAAAGTGATCGTCTGATTAGTTAGGTAGAGTGAGTAGGATAAACATAGGAAGTGCGGGTTGTGCAGATGGAACAAGCACATCTAGTTTAGGGCAATGCCTTCATTTTCATTCTTATTCCTTCTTTGCTGGTAGTAGTGGGTGCTTCTGATGGTGTTAATGTCTGATGTAGCTGTTCGGTCTGGTGATGATTCGCCTTCATTGGTATTGCGCACCCAACGCACGTTGTCGGGCCCGGAATGCGTGGAATGCGTTTTAATGCATCCGAGCGTCGAAGCAGCAGACAACATTTTTCGGCCGCTGACTTTTACCACCACCATGCTTTTAACCTCAACTTTACTCTTCTAGTAGACGAGCTGTTCTTTGGGTAGAGTAAGTTTCAGTGTTGAGTCACCACTAAGCTTTGAAGAATAAAAATCTAGAATCTACATCATTCAGTGTGTAGAAAATACCTGGTTACTAAGAAATTGGAATCGAGCATGAACATGGCTTTACTAAGTCTTAGAATAAATACAAAGTCGTAAATCCATTCTATTGATATTCAAATTTTTGCGTTTTTGGCATTCTTTGCCACCAATGCACTGGTTGGCAAATGGCTGACGGCTGGGAAACGGAAGAATGCAAATTTGCATCTCATTGTCATTCATATCGTCGAATATCAGAACCATTGGAAGTTTAAAGCTATGAAAATGAGTATAGGGGGGAAACTGAACAAAATTGACGACACTAAAAATTCGTAGCTTACCAAAATATAAAAAGAAATAAGAAATTTAGAGTAATAAAAAAATGATACGACAAAACGATTTTGATTTATTATATTTTAATTATTCTGTTTTGGAAGTGTTGAAATATTCACCTTAAAGCTTTTGTTAAAAGTTTTAATTAATTTTTCGTTGTCTTAACTTAAAGTGTACGAAAACTTTTAAAAGGACCATTTATTTCGCTTTCCATCTTTTAAAGTTTTAAAAGTGGAAGCAATTTACACAAGTTCCAAGTTTCAAGATAAATTAAATTGGAGTTATGTAGTCAAGTAATTGTTCAAGTGGGAAGAAGTTAATAGTGGAATGGAGAAGTTAAAGTTTAATTACAATTGACATCTGCTTGGTCGTCGGTAGCGTGTTTGGCGGTCGACGTTTATTACACGACTGGGTTATTTGTACTTGTTTATGATAACATGATTCGTCATATGCACATGACAAATGCCTTTCGACATTTAAAGAAAAAGTCGAGGAAAAAATAAACAAACTTTTGTTTTTTGAATGAATAGGAGATATCTAGAAGACTAGAAGGCTTTGAAAAACAAAAGAAGTTTTTTTCAGTTATACGCCGGGTAATGTTGGTATTGATCTGCCAAAGAATAATTATTCAAATATTTATATAAAGCGATTATCGTTATAGTTTCATGATTAGATTTCTAGCTTTGCAATGTGATACTTTTGATGTTCTATTTTATTTAAACAAAGTTATCTTGTTTATAGATATAATTAGGTGTTCTTTGTTTTATTTTGTGATTTTGAGCCACGGTCGTGACGTTACTTTTATCTAATCGTGCTCAGCCAAGAAAAAAGATGCGTAACTAAACTCGTAAACATACAAAAACCTAGAACTAGAATAACTGAACCATGTTGAGTTTGGTATATAAGATGTGGTACGATATGGAACAAGTAACCATGCTGTGCAAATGAGCTCAATCACGATGGATATGGGTTTGGGTTTGCATTTGTACGTTGTTTGCACCAGGTCGCTAGTGAATACCAGTATGAGTAAAGAGCAAAGGAACAAAGGCTTTGAACCGGAGACTTGCTCATGCCTCATTGTGGCCGCATGCTCGCTGGATCTGGATATGGGTAATGCCGTAATGCCATAATGCCATGGTCTACCCCACAGCACGCAACGTGACTGCGGAAGACTGTGCAGAACAGAATCGACCAGCAGAAGGTATTTCATAGGTGCAGACTGTCCCAGAAGACAGCACCACAACACCAAACATCTTCTCTGTCGGAAGACTCGTCAGACGAGCAGATGTTCAGCTCGTTTCAGTTCTTCGTTCTTTGGCTTTGGCAAAACATCCAAAACGTGCCATCGTTTTTATCGTAGGGATGACTAGTAAAATCACATCGTCTTACAAACAGAAAGTATGTACAAAAATTACAAAAGAAATAATCAAGTAAAAACTTAAATTATAGTGGGTTCTTCTATAACCTTGATAATATTATTTTGCAAACCACCTGCCCAGAATCCAAACTTTCGGCGGCCATTTTTGTTTCACTTTGTTTTGTTTACGTTCCGCTGTATTTAATGAAACTCACTGTGACCTGTGACTCATTCATGTTCTTGTTCATGGTTTAAGTTATGCTCTTGGAATTGTTTTGCCGACCCGCGGTTTCAGGTTACTAGACTAATGTGAAACTTTATCTGTGGTTGTAAATACATAACTTACGTGGTAAATAAGAAATTTTCTCCGAAGAATGTCTCAGGTACTTCGTGTGTCGAAGTATATTCCTCATGATTTTAAATTCACATCTCACACATTCAACTAACTCATTTAGACTCAGCCATAGTTATTTTTATGATAGGTGTGAATAAAATTATTAAATGATTATGATTCATAACATTCAAAACAATAGTTAGACGCTGTGTTTATGTACTTGACTTGGTTTACTAATACAATAAAATTTAAACATTTTAAATAGAATGTTATTTATGTTGTAAAAAACTATTAACACGGTTTAGTTATGTGTTGGGAATTAATAGACGTATAATAGTTAATTAATTAGAAGAATAAAAAGCTGAACAATGGATTACACGTGCAGAAACGTGTGATTGTACCTTAAAATTAGGATAATTACTTCTTTTGGTAAATATTATTTTTATTGTAAGTGTAAATCATTTTAAAGTAAAAGAAGAACAACACCGTAATATATTTGTTTATTGTAATTACAATTTGTTATAAATAAATGTGTGTGTGCGTGTCTACAAGAAGAGATTGTTTGTTGTTTACAAGAAAACTGGTTTTGTTTAGAAACGAGGTTTTTACTAAGAAAAATAAACTTGTGCTTTGTAAGGATGTAATAAATCTGGATTCCCAGAGTCTGAGGGAAGTGGAACAAATTTGCTATCACAAGTCATCTTTTAATTGCTCTAAATATACAGGGTGTTTATTTATTAACTGTTTTTTTTTTATAAAGTACGCGTTTCAATGATAACGTTGAAGGTTAAACGTAAATTTAATCGAATTAATTGCCAAAAATAAATGCACGTCAACACCATTTTAAATCCTCCTCTATATATTGCTAATTATTATCAGAAAAAAACCGTATGCAAATCGGGTAACCTTTCCTAGTTAGTTCGAGGCCCAATACCCAACAATGATCAAGTCTGGATGTCTGGCCGGTTGTATGTCAGCCAAAACCAAGCCGAGCGTAACGTAATTAACTTCCATTACCTTCCATTACATCCATTACCTGCCATCGTCGACATATATTGCATTATTTTCACCAGAAACGTTGTCAAAGCGTTGTGCTAAAGTTGCACGGCACAGGCATTGTTAAACTTTATTTTTATTGGCAAATATAATGATACTCACAAAAATTTCAAGTCAAAAAAAATACAAACTATAAATTAAAAAAAAACATCAATTAAAGATACCGTATAGGCATATATAGGTAGAATCATCAAATTACTACTGTTGTGATAATTGTTAACATGACTCATGAATTTGATTTACAAGCAGGGAAGAAACGAATGAAAAACAAGAACAACTGTATGAGGTTGAATGCGAATATTGCATGAATCATTGTTAATAACATACATTTTTATGTGTATAAGTGTGTAAAATATAAAATCATTGTTTGTGGTTTGAACTTAAACAGTTACCAGTTTTTCTTTGTTTTTGCGCCGGTTTGTGACGACTCCTGCGAGATGTTGATGATTGCGTGTGTGATTCATTAATTTTAATTTTGGCTTTAGGAGTAAAAACTCACAAGCAGAACTTTAGATTTGTTTGTGACAAGGAATGACATGTTTTTTACGTCTTTAATTCATTTTTTTATAAACAAATAACAAGAAACAATGGACATTTTTAAGTTTTAATAAAAAAAGTTACCAGGAGAGTTGTTGAATCTTAAATTATCATTGCGTTGTTTTTGTTTTGAGATAAATGTCTTCATTATGTTTTAGTTAATAAGTTAGTTTACTGTTATCTTAGATAAATCTTAGAAAACTGTAAAATTACAAAATTTTCTTTAGTTTTGAAGGTTTACGTTTAGTGATTTCTAAACGTTTTCTACTTTCTTGATGAGTACAATTAAACATTAACCTAAATATTTTTTGTTCCGTAACCTTATTAGTATCTAATGTTATTTTAATAAAATTTTGTGTTTTTCTTTTGGTAAAACGATTAGAAATTTATTGAGAAACAATAAGTGTGTTTACTAAATTAAATTTTCTACCTTATATTTCTAATGTGTAACTCACATAAATTTGAAATTCAAAGTGTGACGGACGGTGTGACGCAAACAAAACGACTATAAAACTCATCAGGTCGAATCTTTAAAACGAATACTAGTTTCTTCAACAAATGAATCACTCAGGACCTTCTTTTCTATAATATATTCTACGAATACATAGCTACAGTTCGTGAGTAGTGAGTAGACTACTAGAGTGAATCTTAAATTTTGTATGTTTGGTCATTAAGCATGTAGTGCAGACGCGGGCGAGCAAAAGTAATAAATCACCGCATTGCGTATGAAACATTTTGATTCTGATCAGTAATCACGACTGACTGAGTCATGGAAACTAGTACACATTAACACATCCCAATTTTTTTTCTATTATTTTTCATTTTAATTATTAATCTTCAGCATTTGTAGGTTATGTAGGTATCTATTTCAAATATTATCTAAGTAGTTCTGTAATCTAATGAAAAAAAAAGTATGAAGTTGTCTTTAAAATTTGTGAAAATTTATAAAATCCTTGCAATTCATAGCGTTTTTCCAAGCGTCCAAAACATTTGATGCAATTTAGTAATTCAGTTAGTTTTATCTAAAAGCGGAACAAACACTCACAACCCAGTAAAGCTCTTGCATCTGGAAGATTCTGGAGAAAACATTCTATTCCTTCAGTACCATTCCGAATACAGGATTTGCTGCTGGAGGGTTTGCAGTTTGCACTTCCCTCTCGCTACAAATCGCGAGCAAAGCGCTCGTAAAATTTATCTTCATCATATTACGTTCTTGCAACGCCGGCAGGAAGAGTACAGAGTGACGCAACCAACATCTTCAAGCGTCAGAATATCCTGCAGTCTTCGCTCGGAATCTAGAAGATTTTATTACACATTGGGGCGTTTATTAAACTAATAGCACACCAGCGGAATCACACAAATAAATTTGTGTGCGCTGTATGAGGGTTGAGGATAAATGACTCACTTTATTAACGAATAAAAAAATACATTCATTATAAAGATTTTTATAAAAATATATACATATCTTAATAATCTTTGTTGCAATCTTGATTCATTCTTAACATTAATAACTACAACACCCTATATTATAGTTGACGACATTTTGTAAATATAGTTAATCAAAGTAAACGTTTCAAGTAAAATATTATGAATCCTGTTAGCTGGTTAGCATGTTAGGAGTGACATTTGTGACAAATTTTCATTTCATCATCACAGGAAATTGGATGTTGTAAGTGTGCATTTATGATAACAGAATGCGATAACACGAACTCACGCCCTAATTTAGGAAAATGTTGTTGTATAAATTAATTAGACAGGATTCAAGTAGTTTAGAAATGTTAATAAAAATGAACGAAAGCATTTGGTTGCTCCGCAAAAAGTTTAAATGTTACATTTTAAAGTTATAAAACTGAAAATGACGGTGGAAATAAACCTGACACTTCTCGACTTATTACCATAATTTTAATAATTTATAGCCAAGTTTAGTATGATTTCCTGCTGTTGCAGTGTGTTAAGTATTGCAGAATTTTACGATACATTCAATAAAATTTCAAAATTGCGACAGGTTGTAAAGACTTCTGGTTTCGTCTATAAAAAATTGATACTACTATTACAATATAATATTTTTATTATAAACTGATTATTATATTTTACCATGAAAGTTAGCTATGGTTTTTGTTTATTTATCTACGTTTTTTTGGACATTATTGTTGCGTCTGTCAAATTTTTAGAAAAAAATGAACTAAGAAATTTTATGTTATTAATTTTCTTTGAATTTATTCACAATTTGTGCGCATTTAAACATTTCACGCCTCGCATGAGTTATTGTTTTATGACTCGTGCACACAATCGTGATCAAAGTTTTATTTTAATTTTAAATTATAATCTCATTACCAATTTCTCCATTTTACAGTGAGTTACTTCATACCTCATAAACTTGAATAATACCATGCTTCTAATTTTTTTACAAAAGACGATTTAACATTGAAAAAAAGTACATTCCTACAATTGAATAAAATAATTTAAGAAAATATTATAAATTCTATTCACACATTTTATAGTGAAACGGTAGTTAAAATTAAAATAAACAATAAGTAATTACTCATAGTGCATAATATCGCTAATGATAATACGAATAATACTCGAATGCCTAATATAAATTACGACTTCATGATGCGGCCGATGCGGGCTTGATGGTCTTGGTCATGCGTCTCATGAGCATGACTCGTCTAATAAAAACGCATTAGCGGAATTGCGCGTGCTGAATTTACTGAATACAGAATGTTGAATACCACTGAATCCGGAATTACGAATGCGGTGAAAAATAGCAACAAAAGCAAGCTGCATTGGCACTGCGTGCAGCTAGTGAACTGCTGGAAAACACATCAGCGTGTTGTATTTTTTGTTTGCGTTCTGATGTTGATGCATGCTGCGATTTTGCGTTATTTGTGCAGCCGGTAATTCAGCGTCGTGATCACAAAGGAGACAATGCGAGCGCAAACAATTTGCATGGTTACACTTGAAACTCGGAGAGATTTCAAGATGTGCGTTCACAAGTGTGGATTCGAGTAGTTATTGTGCGATTTACTAACAAAATTGCGCATTACGGTTTTTATGCAGTTGCGAATTATAATTAAGTAACGTTAGCGATTTTAATTGTGCGAACGAAAACAGGTGTAGAAAATTGTGGGCGATTATAATAATTTTTTCACTGTTATATTCGTTTTACAATTTTTTTAGTTTTAATAATATTTTCTCGAATGTCATCTAAATTTTTGATAACAAGAACAAAATTATCTGAATAAACCTTGATCTTAATTTCTATAATTTGTATACTCAGTACTCGTGTTTCTTCACTTCGGAGGGAGTACTTACTCATTAGTTGTCTTTAGTTTTTCACTTGTTGAAGCTTTGCTTGGCTGATTTTAGCATGTATGATGCAATCATGTTCGTACACTCTGTACCAGAACCAGACTGCACGCATCTAGTTAAGTGCCAAAGTACCTACAAGTCTGAAACCACTACACAACCATTGTGGACATCAACGATGGCTGCTGATGATGGTGGTGACGGTTCTGATGGTACTTTATTGTAAAGCACATAAACTCAAACATCAAACATATACTTATAAGCAAATCCATGCATATATATTTCTTGTATTGTAGTATTATCGTACATTATTGTACACTAATATACCAATCCAACACCAACCCAACGCCAAATTGTACTCGATGCCAGTTACTGGCGTCGTCACAGTCAATGAACTTGTTCAGTCTTTCATTTCAGTCCGCACAATATTCACCTCTTTGCATACAACATGCAACATAAAACGCGTGTGGATAATAAACGTACCGTGTTCGAAACATCAACGATTTGAACACCAAATACAGGATAACGAAACCAAATAAAGAAACACAAGTCAACATATACAGAACAATAAATAACACATGAATGTGTTTTACTCTGATTTGATAGGTTAGTAAATTGTGACGTCACAATTACAATTTTTATTAAAATGTAAATTTTGCCATGCAGATTTTTGTTTAATTGAGACTAAAAGAATGTTGAACCATATATAAGATTATGATGTAATTCATGTGTAACGTTTTAATGTTAAACTCGTTCTTCCTGGATTTCTATATGTACGTCATCGTCATCATAAACCCTGACTGTGACTGTAGGGCTGAGTGTACACGTTAGTAACGCAGGAACGCATAAAAAGAATAATAAACAAATCAACTGAATGTATGCACTAACGAGCATAACATAGCATAGCATAAAATGCATCCGAATCACATTCCAGACATAATCATACTG
>JARJDS010038275.1:0-32372 GCA_030264155.1 Atheta pasadenae | reverse complement strand
CGTATTCACACGCTCAACGCCGTATTTATACAATTTGTTACTGTTTATTATATATCACTACATAAATACCGTTGTCTACCATTAAATCACTCCTCGTCAATCCGAACTACCCTATCAATTTAATACTTCTATAACAATATAATACATTTTAATTTAGCTTAGATAAAACGCGAAATATGTTATAAGGATAAAAATAAAGCATACTCCAATAAAATAGATACTTTTTACTTTCATTACCACAACAACATAAGCGATACATTTACTTCATTATAAAAACAATTGATAACAAAATTTGGACTTAATTCGAAATGTAGCTAGCAAGTCAATTACATATTTTCCAATAATAATTCCTGACGTGTTTAAATCAATTAATAATTGTACATCATATGCTGATCTTCGAAGAGATACATCCCAGCGTCACAATATACAAATAACAAGTACATAAATGCGGCCAATGTACATAAAATCAGTGTAGCGGCGAAGTAAATGTGAATGAAACAGATATATCATAAAAACACCTTGCACCTCAATATACAAATATAAATATGTTACATCGTTAATTATAAATATATATAGATATATATATATTTCAGCTGTCACAGTAAAAACAATTAAAATGTGTGTGTGCTTGTGTTGTTTGATCATTCAATATAATACACCTCCGATTATTACTGTGATACGCCTTTGATGCTGTTTACCTTTTATTACCTCGACCCCTACAGTCGTGCTTAACTTATTTGCTCGCAAACTAAAGTAACTTTAAAACTTTAAGTTTACCATTGATATTAATTCACCTTTGAAATAAAAATGTAAGACCTAAACAAATCAATAAATAAATCAATTGCGTATGTTTTTAGTTTCTTGGTTTGTTGGTTGGTTTTGTAAATATAGAATATATAGTAAGATTTTACCGAATAAAAAAATAGAGTACAAGAATCAGACTTTCACAATTATAATGTAAGTATGACGTCCCTTTTCCATAAATCTACTTTGTTGTTTTATGTTTTAATTTGAATTACTTCAGTTTTTCTTTGAACGTTTTATATACTCGAGCGTTCTATATACTCTTGTTTCACGTTGTTGGTTAAAATGATACTTTATTAATAAAAGTTCTTGGTGGTTGAAGATCGTTTTGCAATAAACGAGCTCGCGTTTTAGTTCCTCACTGATGTTAGGCTTCACGGCTGGTGAATTAAAACTCAGTTATTATTCTTAGTTTTCTTTCTTTTCTTGAGGCGCAGCGGAAGTGTTGGGCTCCTCTTCTTCATCAGAGTAATTTGTTGGTTGCTCACCAGGCTTTAAAAGTTTTCCGACTTTGTCGTACTTTTCTGAAATTCGAAACAAACGATTATTAAACAATGCATAAACATTCAATAAAAACTGGTACAATTAAATTTTTTGCTATCTAAAACATTAACATTTTAATTACAGTTGCACGTAAACTATTCTTAGTAAAACGTTGCAGAATCACAAAAATCAAGTTTTATAAATATAGTTGTGGATATTTTACGTGTCGAGCAAATTTAATGTAATTTGCAGAATTGGTTCATAAAAACCTCTACGAAATAACAAAAACCACACCTTAATTAGGTTTTAAGTTATAGAGAAACAAAGTAATTTGAATATTTGAAACATTTTAGTTTCAAAACGAAATAACAGATACCGTCACCATACGGTACCAAACGTTTGTCTGTGTCAGTGAAAACGTGCGTTCGGCAACAGGTGCCGCGCCAATGCACTTTTTAACATAAAAGGAAAATCAAAACAAACTAAATCAAAATAACAAAACAAAACACAAACTACCAGACGTCCAAATAAACACATTTATGCATTGTTTTGATTTCAAAACTTTACGAAATAGTAAACTTTAATACTTAAAATTATTAATAATTTTTAGTGTGTTACAAAAAAATTCAAAACTACACAAAACTGATAACCAACGCTATTAAATTTAAAAAAAAACGTAAACAAAGTCAAAGTTGAAGTTATCACATGAAACAAAAACCAGTGAGTAAAGTTCAAAGTACGTTTTCATCACCAAGGAAATATCTCATTACGATAATGTTGTGTCATTACCTCAACTGGTTACAACATAATTTTTTTTCTTAACGCGTGTCTTATGCTCAGTGTTTCAAAACCATTGCAGTTGTTCCACTTATAAAAAAGTTAAACTAATGCTAAATCCACAAAATTTGTTTCATATGCAAAAAAAAACAAGTGCGTGTACAAACACATTACAAATACAATTAAAAAGATTGAAAAATAATAATAATCAAAATTTTAATTAACCACTCATTATTATTATACAATATTTAATGGTTCGTGTCATCATGACTCGTACGTTTAATATCACACTAGCAATTGATCGTAAACATCAAAAAACCAACGTCATACGTTGTGTCGTATATGAAAATTGTAAAGTGAAATGCATACAAAATTTAATCCACCGCCATCACGTGAGCGCCATCGCCGCCAATGACCCTCACGACTTCCAGCTCCCGACATACAACCATGATGATGCGCATTATCATTGGTAATGAACAACCTTGAAACAATGTTTCGGCCGAGCGCAGCAAATAAAAATAAAAATGAGCGAAGTTCGCGTTGTGTTCAAAAGTACGGCGGAACTTACAAAAACATAACGCCATGGAATGCATACGTGCATATATACATATAAACTAACTTACTGTATAACTATTATTACTAACAAACAAGTTGCATGTTTTGATTCTGTCGAAAATCTAACAAATAAATGAGTTTTTAATCATGAATTGCTTGCGTGATTATCAAAAAAACGACACAAATAATTTCGGCGTGTTTGTCTATAGTTTTATAGTTGAGTTATAACTTTAAGGTTAGAATACTACTCATAAGCTAGGTTAGGTATAACTATAACTAAAAATTCCACTTCATTGCACACTATCTATGTAAATTGAAAATACGTACACGATATGAAATGAAGTAAGTCGCAATTTACAAGTTACAACTCCTCACATTTGCTATGCTTTCGCTGTTTGACGCAATAAACTAATAATTGTTCATAAAACAACATGCACCGTTACAACATTAGGTTTTTTTATAAGACACAATTGCCACAACGCGCCATCGCCGCCATGAGGCCAATGAGCAAAGTGCACTCGAATATTTTGACATACTAATGATTATTTATTTACTAAGCTGTACAGTCTAAAACTCAAATAAATATTATGTGACTGTGTGACTTATGCGACTAATTTAACTATAAAATACTTTTAACGAATAGTAGTAATAAATTTTTAATTATAATAAAACATTAATACTGCCATTAAACGTAAATTAGTTAAATTACAAAATATTTAATTTTTACTGACATTAAAATAAAAAAATTGATATATTATAGGCCTACTAACTACGCATTTGTGTTTATATAATATGAAATTAGTTGTATACTAATTAGGTCATGATGATTTATGTACAATACAGTGAACAGGAACAAAGTAAAATCAATATAATCGTACAAATTGTACTGAATAATTATGTAACATATTGTGTTAAAGAGTTCTAAGGGTTGTGGTTAGTTATCTAAATACTGGTGTAACACCGGCGTTTATAACCGCTATTTTTATTAATCATAGATTAAGTAATAAGTAAACGCCATTTTAATTACATGTGGCCATGAAATTTAAACGTTGTTGAAACTTGAGTATAAGTCAAGGGAATTTTCTTTATTTATATTTAATATTTTACTGAAAATTATACAATCTAACCTCAAATTGTTAGTCAAGTCTTTTCATAACAAAAACTAACCTTAAAAATTAAATTTCGTATAAAATCACGGAACAATTAGTTGAAACCAGTTAATAATTAAATTACGATCAACACTTAATGATACGTATCGACTCTAATAAAGTATGCAAACGATATTATCTAGTAAATTATTTAATATGCGAGAAATACGTACGCCGAAAATCGCAAACGTAATTAACTTTGAGCTAATGGCAATTTAACGATTAAATAATCTGTTATTATCGATCCTAACAACTTTAACTAACATATTGGATATTATGATTCAAACAGTTTAAAACCATTATTAGTAACCTAGGATGGTTAAACACAAAGTTAAGAATCATGTTTGTGATGGAAGTACATAACCTAAAAACTATACCACTTTCTTTAACTGTTGCATTCAATATTCAGGCTCCACAATGTGCAGTATCATGCATGTAACATTTCCAATCAACACATTCAAGTACCGTAGATAAACTGTGTGGTTCAGAATCCACGTCTATATTGGCTTATCACAACTGTTTGCTGAATGGTTTCTAATAATAGACATTAGACAATCATCGTGTGTATCGTGTATAGGGCAAAATATGTTTGAAACTGATGTAGAACTGCAAAACAAACTCAAATATGCAGAAATAACAAGTCTAATATTCATATTTGCGTGGAAAACAATAAATTTTAGTTGAACGACGAGAAATTCCAACATTTTGTTAAACGAAATGTTAGTTATTTGGGTTATATATTAACTAAACAAATTTCGAAAAATATGTGCATGTTGGGTTGCCAGTATTGGAGTGTAACGCTTCGAATAAAGCGTATAGGTTATGTTCTAAGCGTTAAACGTTTGAATAGAAATTAAATCTGTCTATATAAAATGCATTTTTGTAACTTATTAGTAATAATTGGTTTGGTGTGTGTTTGTAGTAAATAAAAGATAAGTGATGTAGTGATAAATTTGTCAATAAGGTGTGAACAACATTATCAAAGCCAAAAAAATATTGGCCACACAAATAAAATATTTTTAGCATGTCACCTACATACTTTTAATCGAATGCTTGTAGTAGACATTACCAAGCAAAAATAATTTGATATCACTGTACAATAGTTGAGACTATTCACTATTTGATTTTAATACTTTCATTTAGTTTAAATTACAAAACAAACTGTTGTTTTTGTACAAAATACTTTATGTTCTCATTAACATTTAGGTTAAATAAAATAAACCCAACACCTTTGAATTAGTTCAAATAAATTACCTTTAAACTGTGCTTCCCATTCTCGAACACCATCCATTTCCATGGGAGACAAATCACTTAAATCATCATAACCTTCTGTAGAAGCTGACACAGAGAATGTGGCCAAACCTCGACTGGCATCTCTACCTCCAAAAGCAGCATAGGGTCCACCTACAAATAAAGTAAGCAATGTATTATTGTAATTTGTACATTAAAGTAAAAAAGTGATTAGATTTCAAATGTTTGATTACGTTTTTTGTTAGCTAGTTATAATTACCGGGACCGTAGAAGCGTTTGCCTTTGGTGACGTCGAAAACGATGCCGTTGACTGCAACCAATATCCTCCCGTCCGGCTGCGTACCGTCGAAAGCTCGAAGCTCTTGGGGGGTAAAGTCCTTGCGTATTTTTGGCAGCTGGGGTTCTGGTGGCGTGTACGTCGTAGCAGGGTTCTTATTCCGCATAATTTTGTATATAAGGAATATAATCAACACGACCAGCGTGAGATGCAGCGGACTTGTTATGATTTCTTCGACTATGCCAACAAGAAAGCCACCGGCTGATTCTTCCTCCATTGGAGGCTCCTCAGTCGGTACGTGTTTATCCATTGTATCAGCCATTAGAACTCGCTGCTTTCGATTAAAATCACATACAAGCACTCGGTGATTCTACGACACTCAGCGCGGCACTGTTTCGACGCTCGCAGCGGCCGGCGATCGGTAGGTAGTGGCGCTTCCAAAATATGATGTAAATCGACTTCTCGGCGGCGCAACGCTTACGACGTGACTCGTCGGCGTTTGGTTGGCTCGTTCACGTCTCGCGACTCACACTCTCGTTCTGTTGACTGACCTGACCCTACGTTTCGATGCGTTGCGTCGCCTTCGTCGTGCCAATCTGATGCGTCGAGTTGCTATTTCCACCGCCGCGCCACGATGTTTTTACAAACAATGCAGAATGCAGTGACCCACGATGCGAAACGATTGCGCTTCTTCCTTTTGCGACGTATCACTCGTTTCGCTTTCTTTCTGCGTCGTCCTACCGTGTTTTCTTGCCAATTTCAATGCTTTACAATGCAATTATCCGAACGTATTCTAAAATTAACAAAATAAGTTTTTTGACTTTGCATCTTAAAAATAAGGTGACACTGCTTGCATATGACAATCATTTAACAACAGAATGATTAAACTATTTTTAGCGAATAAATATGTCACATTCAATTCAATTTACTTCAATCAATATTTAATCATGACAAAGTAAACTAGCAGTTTATTAGTCATCAAACAAACACTAAAGTTGATAATTCATATATTAAAACTTAAACTAAAGATCTTGAATTACTAAAATTAATAAACACTCACAATAGAATTTTATAATATAAATATTTTATAACAAATATCATTTGTTTGTCATTGAAATATTCTTGTAATGGCTTAATGTCGGTAACGGAAAACTGTAAACACCTACAACATATAGTTAATATTATAACCCAAAGGTGACGCTAGCTGTACTGTTATAACATAAACAGCTGTAAAATGTATGAATCGTAAACACAAAACCCAAAACTCTGTTGTTAGTTTCAATGTGTTGAACGTCTGCCGGTCGTAGTAGTGTGGTAGATGACCTTGTGCATGTATTTCCCTGTTCGCTTGTGTCCGTCGTGTAGCGGCGCGACTCCACGGCAACGGCGACAACGCGTACGCAAGTTGTGCGCGTAGCGTGTGTTTGCGTAGACTCGCGCGACTCGGCGGCGTTCGCATAATAATAAACTGCGAACTTTCACTTCGAGTGCATAATTCTTCAGGCAGCTGCATTCCGTGCGGTAGGTAAGCTAATTGGTAATTTAATTGGTGTATTTCGGGTCCTATATCTATTGTGCCGGTATCGAAAACAAAACAAAAACACACAAAACAATAAGCGTATCGGTGTCGTCTAGTGGTTATCTAGTGTAATTGAAAACTGGACTGGACACACAGTGCAAGCGCAGCTGCGATCAGTGCAATCACATAATGGGCAAGGCAGAATCAATGGGGCCCAGCACACCGCAGACGGAGGCGAGTAAACTGCTGGAAGCTGCGTTGCTACAAATGGACGGAATTATATCCGGTGAGTAAGAATGTAAATAGATGCACGTGTGGATGTGTATGTGTTGATGAAAACAAACATCAACAAGTGAACAACGATTTTAAATTATGTTAACATTGTCAAACTTAAGCTGACTCGTTGTTAACAATAATATTTTGCAATTTCTTACCATAAAGTTTGTTAATCAAGATAATCAAAGCGTGAGTAATAAATTTGGCATTTCAATTGTTTGTTACAAATAAAACAAACGAAATAAACGCGTTGTTATCAGTTTTATCTGTGTTTATTGCCGTTTATTATTTTTATGCCGACTGCAGCAAGCTCGTGTTCACAGGAACCACAGGTTTGCAGCATCACAAAAAAGGGGCAATTTTATGATGTTTGTTTGGTGTGTATTACACATTGAAGCATACAATGTGAGGTGTTTGTTTTGTGAAAGAGGTTAGGTTAGTATACGCAAATGGGAGCTGTGTGCACTGAATAGTAGGCTGTGGTTTACATCATTCGCCTTGGTTACAGCAAGAAGGGGTGGAAAGTATAAAGTAAGTTCACAGGTGGTTCGTTTATCACCTTATTTTCACATAAAACTTTTTCTCATTTGTTTCCTACATCTAAGTATTTTTTGTTCTAAAATTTGAAGAAAAAAATTTAGTAAATTTTTATCATAAAAACTAAAACACATTTTGTTGTAAAAAAAATCATTCTTGTGTATAACCCCAACTTTCTTTCCGGGCTTGATACTCTTGATGCTCCTGATTTACGACATACTTTATACACCCCTCTAAGGTATAGTACCTGAGAGTCTTCATCGAGAGACCGCTTTGTATCTCCGGTCTGCTATTTCCCGCTCCTGGATGAGGACTTCCGGCTTGCCGCTGCCATCAGACTGCCCACAGGGAGGTATTTGGCTTCCCTTGTCGAGGACATTGACACCGCTTGCAATTTCCTCATAATCATCTCGTTGGCGTTGCGTTACTGCGTTGGTTTACGTTGGTGGAGGAGCAATGATACGTAATACCATTGCAATTATTTTCTATTTTGTGTTGGACGATATCTTATGAATATGAATATTATTCGCATTGTACTCTAGCTAGGTTGATGCGTTGGTTCGTTCAGTAATAGGGTTCGTTCTGTGCATAGTGCATAATGCTGTGCATAATTATTCAGTGGTAGTTTTCATTCTTCTCGTGCATTAGCCGCACCACTAGTGAATACCCGGTTAAAATAATTGGCGAGGAGGCGCTATGGGAACGATGGCATAGAATTAATTATGCTGAATGCATTTTAGTGTTAAGAGGTGAGGTTTTTTTTATATAGATGGTGTTTAATGTCGATAATTACTTTGAAAATAAAGTAAAATGAGATATTTTAAAGTGAAATGAAATGAAGATCGAAAAAGGTAAAACGTTTTGTTTTATTTAAATATTTTAATATTTATGAGTTTTGTGCGAGATTCATTTCGAAACTGATGAATTTTCATTTAACTTGAGTGTTTCGAGTAATCTGAATTCTCAGCGAAATTAATTTCCTTTGGATTCGGTAATTTTTTTTTCTTGATGTATTTGCCTCTGGAGATTTAAATTTATTACTAAACCCTAGATTTCTAACTTTTTTTTATTAGAGAATAATTTTTTGAAATTATCAATATTTTTAATTTAAAATTTATGACATGAACACAAAACAGTTTAATATACATAGTAATGTAGAATATTTTTTATGCTATATAGGCTTCATTCTATTCATTGTCAATGGTGTGTGTTATAAAGGTAAAAAATTCGATTTGCTTGGCATTCAAGCACGCTATTTCCTATCTCATTGATATGAATGATGTTGACGGCGCGAGAAAGCTTTCAATCTCGACGCACTCTTCAGGACAGTCAACAACGCACTCGCACACTCTGAAAAAGTTCTTTGGCGTATTTCTTTTGCACGCGTTTATATATATATTTTTTGAGAGAACACAGTGCGTACCGTACATCCGGCGAATCTTCCTTTATGCTTCGCTTAGGATCTTAACAAATTCGGAGATATACATTTTTTCCTTGTATCCTGTTATGTATTTTTCAATTATGTTTATTAAATTTATTTTATATTTGCATAGGTTTTTCTCATTTTTTTAAATAGTAATTTCTTTTTACCTTGTTATTTTTCATTGGTTTATAAATATAGAAATCTATAATTGTACAGCGCCCTCTACCGGATTCAAGGCACATTTATGGCTATATAAGCTGGCGCTGCTTACTTCACTCGTCATTTCTCTTCCATCTTTCGTACAGTCAATTTCTTGTCCTCTCGTGTAAATTTACCATGTCCAGGAAAACTCGGCTAAGCACTTGTATAAAAACCATTCACCGAACTAGAGATATCTTGTTTTGTTTGAGTTTGTTTTTGTTTCACAGCCTACTAATATTAAACCTGTAATCTAAATCAATGCATTCAATTGTTTTTTTTTTCGTAAAACCATTACCACAGAGCACTACAAATGATTTTAATCTTATAATTAGAAGCATATAACTATCAGAGTTAATAATTACCGGTAATATTCAGTGATAGCCACCGGTCTGGTTAATGTGGCTTCAACTGACAAATAAGCGATATCAGTTGGCGGCGGCGCGCTATGAAATGCAGATAGCCATTTAGCAACATGGGTGGTAGCTAGCGTCTGCGACGCGGCGGCGCAGATGCTTGCTGTGGAGCCGGCAGTCGACGCGACAGTGCAAAAACCCTTCGCTGTCGGAGGCGGTCAGTGCGAAACCCGCAACGCCGGCATCAACAGGTGCAAACCGTGATCCTAAAACGCGCTTTACCGGTATTTTACGTAAAAGTTAAAGTGTTGTTTAAAGAAATAAATTTTGGTAAAAAAATAATATAAAAGTGCTGACAAAAACGGATTAAGAAAAGTACTTTAAATAAAAAGTACCAAATTTAAAAATTTATCAAATCCTAATTATATAAAAAAATAAAAACTTGTGCACTTTTTTAAAATGTAAAATAAGTTGAGCATTATAGCAAAATTAGTTTGTGGGATGTTGTGTTTCGGTTTTTGTATGTGCAGGTGGATGAAGTGGTTAAAAAGATTTCCAGGATTTAAAGACTGGAATTTATATTGTTATTTGCTGGTTTCCCAGCGTGTTCAGTGTTCTATTCTACTTTTGTGTATTCCACAATTTTACTTTTGAATGCATGTTTTTACATTTTTATTGCATATTTTAATACTTTAAGTTTTTATTTGTTGAGAAAAAAAGTAGGATTTACTTTTACATTTTTTTACACCGAAAGACAAATAATGTATTTTTAGGTTAGGGTCTAAGTGTAATTTTATCATTTTTTGTCTTTAGAAAGGCTGTCGAGGGCGCATTTGCGTCCTGCCACAGGATATAAGAAATTGTACGTACTTTACATTAATTTTAAAAGCATTTTTCCTTAATGCTAGCGCGGTTTAATGTTTCTGCTTTAGACAGGAGGAACCCAAAGCTTTTTTCGATTAATAAAAATTTCAAATTATGACTTAAATCATGAAAAATGATAAAAAGTTTTTTTGTCACAAACATCTTTTATTACCGTATTATTATTATTTTGATTATTAAAATTTTAAAAACTTAAGATTAATGTTTAAAACATCAACAATTTTTTGAATGATTTTTTATTATTTATTTTTATCTTTTTTTATTTTGTAAGTACATCATCACTTTAATGTACTTTAACCTAAGTTAAGTGAATTTTCACTACTAAAGTGATGCTTTTAAATTTTTTTTTTTACATAAAAAATGTTAAGTAAAAAAATTGATGTTAAAACTAAGTTTCCACCTCGGCTTGTTCAGTCGTCAGCTACGGCTGTGGCAAAACTAATTCGCTCTTGTTCGTCGTTCCGTGATGTAAATTACACACTTGTGGAGTTCGCATTAAATCAATCCTTAAAAGCATCGAAACCCCCGACAATACGTACCGGCTAACAGCGGGGGCGGTTCCGTATCGGCTTATTCGAGCGGCGTACACCGGGCGACACTTTCACGCCTATAGATCTTTATATCTATATAGGCAACGGGTCTATATATTGCTTGCCTAGTTGGATATAGATTTTGTGTGCACGGATAAGGGAGCATATAATGGTAGAACGTGGATGTGGATCAGTGGACGTATATTTGGGGTTGGGCTGGGGTGTGGAGCGCGCAAAAGCTCGAGAATGCTTTTCACACCGAATAGATCTTTATTTTATGGACCAAACACTACGAAGAATGTTGAAAGACTGTATAAAGCAGATGAAGAAAATTTATTTAAAAATGTAATGAATTTTCTTTAATTAATTTGTTAAATGATAAATTAAACACATTGCGACATCTTGATTTAAAATTTTGAACTAAAAACAATTGAAGCAAATGTTATAAATTGTAGACATAAGACTTCTGGCTAAGAAGGCTTTGAACTCATAAACAAAACATAAACAAATGAATTATAACACAAGACAAACTATCGTATACAAAATAGTTTTCACTTTAGTTCTTTCCTAGCTCTTTAATCGTGTTATTAATTTGAAAAATTTCATAAAAATCAAATAACCTAACCTCACTTCTTGTATTTTCCTATTATTACGCTTTACACATTCCGTATAAAAATCCACAAAAGATCATAAACACACTGGCCGTTAACCTGGTTGTGCGTGATGCATACGGTTGGCATCCGCCATTTGGTGCTCCTTCCTGGTGGTAACGCGCGTTATGGCGGCAATGTGCAACGGAATAGCTATCGACATTGCAGTACGGTGCATGCGGCGCATTCAAACAGTGGCTGGTTGCATTGAATAAACCATTTCTGTGTGACTCTCTGATAGCGGCAGTAAAATACGTGTTTGAACTAACGATAGAAGGAACACACAATGCAGTGCAAGTGCATGTGTATAAGAGCGGTGGCGCTGTGGCGGCGGCAGCGCTTTAATTAACGATTCCATAATATTTTATTGTCAGCGTTTGCAGGCCCATATACGATGTTACTTTGGCACAGTCTGTTCAGTTACTACTGACTGACATACAGAATGTTGGTTCAACTTAGTTGAAATATTTTGCACTCGTAGAAATCCTTTTATACAAATAGGGATGTCTATTTGATGTGTTTTTTTACACTACTGACTAGACTAGACGCATGAATGGATTTTCTATGTTTGCTTCAATTCCCAGTGGATAGATAGAGGATATAGGATTCAGGATTCTAAAGGTGGGATTTTCTATTTAAATATTTATTTTACCATTCAAGCTTATTTCACTAAGCTGCTAATAAGTCAAAATAGGTTTATTTTCTAATTTTTTTAGTTAACATTTGTGAAACACGCAGTATAAACTAAGTTTAGGCTCGAAATTTTCTTATATTGCATATTGTGTTAATCTATTCCGTGTTGCTTTATTTTATTGCTATTACCACCTCACAGTGCTTACTATTAAGTAAGTAAACACCAGATGGTATGCAAGAAGTTCAAATTGTAATAGATTTGCACCAGTCTGGAACAAATTTCACGTCTTTTGTAATCCCGATTAATACCAGTATATTAATTAAGTTCACTTTTTTGAAAATTATTATTATTTCATGACGCTTTTGATTTTTTGTTTTTACTATTTGTACGATCAGAAAGCAAACAAACGTTGTTTATCAAGTTCCTACATCAAACTACAATCGATAGCATTTGTTTGATAACAAAAATTCGTAGTGCTAAAAATATAAAACTTAAAGAAGGCTGTGAACCCATTCATCATAACGTCATAAACAAAACAAAAGACAATTGATATTTAAATCAGTTTATATAGACAAAACGTGTGAGTGAGAGTGATAACGATAAAATATTAATAAAATAGGTAAAAATTGTGGAGACAAAAATCCAAAAAATTATTCACATAGTTAATGAAGTCATTTCCTGCTCTTTGAGCCGTCAGGGTTCATACACACTCACACATATAGTGAAGAAGATTGATTATTATTATTACGGTGTAAAAGTTGATAAATCGTTTGTAGGTACTCGTAAGTACGCGTGCATGTTCACTCGCTTCCGCAATTCGTATTAATATTCGCGAAAAGCCGCTTTCACAGGATGTGGGAAACTTCCAAAGAAAAATTAAAGGAAATCAAAGCGGCTTAATTTGATTACGAAAATATTTTGCTTTGAAAACATTTCACTTAAATACATTGTGCTGTACGAACGTTATATAAGGTATAGTCTTGGAGTTGCTTTTAGAATAGATGAGTATGCTGCTTATATACCCTCCCGCTTCCTAAATTTTCATAAAATATTCAATAACGTCTGATACACTGATAGACGGAAACGAAATAATCTAATACCAGACAGACAAAATTTCAATTTAAATATTTGTCTTTTGTTTTTACCTTTTTATCGAGCGATATTTCATTTTTTCGTAAAAAACAAACAAAACAAAAGGGAGTGAAAAAAGTATATTCGTAGTGTTTTGTTTGTTTTGATAAGAGTAGATGGAGATAGTATCCGGTCGTTTGCACGTACGAATTTTCTTGAATTGATGGATTTTCTTTTCATTTATTAAGTGGCTGGGGTCTAGTTGGAAGCGTGGTAACGTGAAAAGTTTGGTGGAGATAGAGAGAGGAATTGGATCATGAGTTGATCTGCGTTTGGCAGTTATCGGTTCGGGGTAATCGCACGACCGCTCCCAATTCGTCGGATAATTCAATCAACGTGCAGCAGTGTGCCGCTAGTGCTCCGTAACTGCTTAAATATGACCGCCGTTGTCGACATACGAAATATTTGAATGATTGCATTTCGGTTGCTTGTGGCTCTTGCATGATTGGATTACGATTGGATATTGTTCCGCTGTTGCGTGCGATTCGCTTTAATTAATATCTCTACCCGACACAGCATAAGTGCGGCACCCAGGGCATGGTGGACGTGTTTCATGTTTTGGTTTTGAATGGACGCCATCATCGTTTAAACTGTTTCACATCGGTTCGATGCCCATAATATGTCTATTGCACTGGAGGTTATAATTGTAACATAATAATGCACAATGTGACTAATTATTTGCTTTATATTATCTATATAGGCCGTATAGATCGTAAACTAATATTGGTTTAAGTTTTAGCATCGCACTCACTCGCACTCATACGTTTTTTGTATCAAAACCGAACAAAAACAGTCGAATTTTGTAATATTTTTTTTAAACAAAATCATTTTTAACACTCAGTATTCATTACGCTTTGTAGTTTGTACTAGATAAGTCTTCGGACAAGACTCACTAGGATTCTCCTAGAAACGCGATGGTTCGATGCACCCAAAAGCAACCTACAAACCTGTAAACAAAAGAGAATTGGGAAAAGCACAACATGAAAGCTTGTCCTCTCCACCGTGCCTTTTTCCTTTACCTATTCTCCTCTCTGACACAAAAAGGGTTAAACCACGCAGCATTTGTCGACAGCGTCATTTTGCACACAACTCACTCCAACAACCATGCTCACTTTTCTTGTTCCTTGTTCCCTGGTTTTTAGCGTCACAGTACACACAGCAAACAACCCTCAAAAACCTCCAAACAGATAAAATCAACGCAAAAGAAACCAAACAACGAAACTGTGTAAGCACGTAATTCGTAAGTCGAAATTGAATCGTACTACGTGCGCTGCGCTATAATCCAGACCAGCCTGTTATCCTGTAGGTCTACTGGATGTTCCAGTACGTAGCCAGGACTTCGGACTTGATAGCACTGGATATTGGGTTGATCGTGGATTCTACGGACAATGCTCGGGAGGAAACGAATGTTCTTGTTAAATGCAAGCAACAGACCCTTAATAGCTTCGTGTGTAAAGGGTGTAACACCGACTTCTACAGCACAACATTTTGGTTGTAAGTTTGTAAGGGTGTATAGGGAAGTTTGCCTAACGACTTAGTTGTTGATTGTGGGTTATTAATCGGGATTGCTGAACATTTGGAACATTTGCGTGTCTGTATTCTATTCAAGTGCTTCTGGATTCAGTTAGGGGTTGTGTTGTAGTATTGGTAAAATTTAGAAATTTCTTTTG
The DNA here is from genome assembly GCA_030264155.1 of Atheta pasadenae. Lineage (NCBI taxonomy): Eukaryota > Metazoa > Arthropoda > Insecta > Coleoptera > Staphylinidae > Atheta > Atheta pasadenae. Next base: position 17,271 of record JARJDS010038275.1, on the reverse strand, counting down.
CGATTGGAGGTGGGGATTATTAATATAGTCAATTAAATCTTTGGAGAAGATTATTTTATTTGTGGTATTTTGTTTTTTTGGCTAAAATTTGGTTTATGACCGGTTTCCTGTGTTTTTTGGGTTACCTGTGCATCGTTCTCACTCGCACTCATACTTTCGTCATGTTAACCACGCCCTAACTCATTGCAACATGTGATTTTCCAACACAAAATAATCAATAAACGTTTTATTACTTGCAATTTAACTCCTAAACATTAATATTTAATAAAAATGAATCAATTTCTTAGCCATAAATTCATTTTATTATAATTTATCCGTTTATATGTAATTTCAATAAATTTTCTCGAACAAACCTCGTAATAAACGTCGAATGTATTTCACTCTCAGACTAGGCTAATCATTAAACAGTTCCGAGTAATAAATCTCAATTCAATTTAATTTCATTGCTATATTTCTTTCGTATTTTATTGTCCTTTGTGTCGCGTTTGCGCTTTTTGCACTTAAACTTTACGCCTCGATTTACTTCTTCGCTGACTGTCGCCGACTTTTACTTCTTCATTACTTTCTAACTTAATTGAACCTTTGAATTAAACAACAAACTGTTCATAACTGTTCATTATACTCATTCTCGCTCACCCCTTGTTTCCATTTCTCAGACTTTCCTCCAAATATAACATCTTCGCAGATGTTTCGTTCATTACATTTTTTTCTCACGATGAAGCATTGTTGTCGCTTCAACGTGATAAAATAAAGCAAAACCTCCGGAGTTCTTCAAAATTTTATGAATATGAAAAAGCATACCACAACGTGCGTGATGCTTAACCCCAAAAAACTGCTCTTTGAATATGTATAATGGAAGGAATGCCATTTGGTGCTGATGCCTTTAGTTGCGTAATAAAGCTACCGGTAGCGATGCGAAGCGGTGCGGATTTTGCTCTGGCTGAACCGTGCGGAATGCTAAGAAGGCGGCGGCGGCGGAGGTGGTTGTAGTAGTAGGAGTTGATACGGGTTTGTGACGGGAAACTCGACGCAAGATACGCACGGCGCGCTTGGCTTGAACTTGGCATGGCAATTAATCGATTTGCATTCTTAACACGTGCCAAAAATCGCCACCGATGAACTGGACATTTTATCAATTAACACACTTACACAACATTCAACAAACTATTTATAAGTTTTGGTTCTCAAGAAATATTCTCGTGTAACATTATCATCAATAGCACTTGTTTTTTTTTTCAAAAATAACAAGCAGGCTGTGATGAAATACAAAACAAACAAAACAAAATATTACAATCACTTTAGTTGTATCACATTCTTCGTCCGAGTATGCGGCTACTCTTTTTTGTTTTTTTTTTTGTTTTATTGTAAAGAAAAAAAGTGCACAAGATTTATAAAATTTAATTTCGCGTAAAAATGTGAAAATTAATCATTTACAGGGCATATTGCTAATGGAAAAGTTTAATGGTGTTGTTTTTTAATTCCAATGGACGTGTCTGCACTCGAACCATCGAAATGTTATAATACTCGACGAAAGTGAACAATGTCGCCGCAACGTCCAGTGCGTTAAAGTGACAGAACGTAATTAGATTTAATAAATTCCATTTCCAATGCGCATTTAATGATAATTAATGAATGAAGTTGTGGCACGTCATTAAATAAATAAATGACACGCTGGTGGTGGTTCAATATGTGCCACTCGGCGCAAATAAACAGTAAGTTATTATTATTACATTAATTTTTTTTACAATAAAATTTTAGTTCAAAATATTTCGTGTTATTTTACTTCAATTTTTAATATTTTGTTTTATGTTAGCAATATTGATTTACTCTGTTTTGTAAATTTTAACATTGTACATTTTACAATTTGTTATTATTTATATTTTTTTCATATTATGTAATCTAATGCATCGAGTGTGTGCTTTCGAAAGCGTGTGTACTGAAGCAGACACAAGTTGGGTTTGAAAGCAAATTCGGATTTACGAATTTCACTATCTGCTTGCTTCGTTCGTTGGTATTGCGTGGTGAATCTCTGAAGATTGGAAGCTGGAGTACTACTCAAGCAACGAAGGATGAAAAGATAGAAAGGATACAAAAGTTTAGCTAGAATAAGATAAAAGATAATGCAGAGTGTGCGAGTATGAATAGAAATTGTGTTACGTTTTGTGTCTGTATGGTAATTTTTAGATGCAATTATGTTTATCTCAGTCGTTTAATTGTTGGTTCAGACACTGGCGTTACTTTAAGGATAATTTAAATGAATTTATGCAAATAATTTAATAGGTAATTTACCAACGACAATTCCAAACATTATAAAGCGTAAACGTTTATAGGATTTTTACTGTTGGGTGGTTTTTGGAATTGTCGCTAGTAAATAAAAATTAATTAAACTTTAAGTAAATTTTATTTTAATGCATAAAGTCGCATAGTGTTTTAGTTTTAAACAACTTGAAAAGTTTAAAGCTTTTTGCGAAAGTTTCAAAACATTCCATATGGAAATTCAATAACAAAGTTTGTACTTTTTACGTTTACTTACATCTTTTGCTTTTTTTTGCTTCTTTAAGAGATGTAAGCGATGAAAAGAACTCTCACATATTTTTTTCTTGACAGTTTTATTTGTTGTTCTCAATGCAAAACCTTTTCTTTTTGTTTTTATTTATTTTTCGGTAAGGTACAACCTGTCTTCAATTTAATTCAATTTAGATTTTGTTTTATTTGTATCCTTAGATACTTTGTTCGGCAATAAAAGCTTCAATGCGGTACAGAATTCTCTCCGCGTACATCTTCATTCCCCAATGCTTTTGTTTTCCGTTTAAGAATTTTATTTGCAGTTTATTTTATTTTTTCGCGCCCACTGAAAACTCTTTTAAAAATCTTCAAGCATCCACATCTGCATTTTGTATTCTACTGGGAATCATGGCTTTTTTTAGACCTTTAATGTCAGACGTAGCCTATTCATAGGGTAAATTAAAAAATAAAAGCGCATGCAACCTGAATTCTTAAGATTGCGATGAAAGACTCGTTTGAATACTACGGAAATGCACCAAACGTTACTTTTGAGAGGGAAAAGTTTGTGAGAAGAAAAAAGCTTTAAGCTTTTAATTTTGTTTAATTAGTCCCGCGCACCAGGGGTAAAATTACCACCGCAGAAAGATTTTTTGAGTTGAGTTTTTTATATTTGAATGCTTTGGGAAATGAATGAATGAAAGAGTCAAAGAAAATTGAGTTATAAGTGTTTTAAATTTATTAATAAAGATTTAGGTTTAAGTTGTATAATTTTTTAATGATTTAATTGATTAATGAATTAAATTTTTAATTTTTTTATTTTACAAAACATTCAGACGTTACAAAGTTTAAAAATTTAATTTTTATTCAGTTTTTCAGTTTTTTTTTTCATTTTTTAATTAAAATATTTTTGTAGACAACATGATCTCGATCCGTATACAAATTCAGGATTTTATCCTGTGGTTTTCATTAAAAGTATGCTAATTAAAACCAACCCTTATACCCGTTGCTTGTTGTTCTATTATTATTATAAACAGACCTGCCCTAAAAAAGGGTAAAGCAACGTGTTCATTTATTTGCAACTTGGATGTACATTTTATCACTGTTTTCATCACCAAACTGTTAAAAAAAACGTTATTATTCTATAAAATAGGACGAAATTGTATGTACCGCGATGATCACCTTATAAATTTTTGTAAAATTAACGTTTATTACTCAAAATATTTGTTCCTATACGTCAGAATAATTATTAGTACCTAATAATGAAAATAATTATTCAAATCACATTGTACTTTGAACAAAACATCAATTGAAATGTTCAATTAAACGCGTCGACGGATTCAATGATTTTGACTATGTGCATGCACTTGAATAATTTTCAATTTCCATGCTTTCGCACATATTTCAATCAAATATGTTAACGATAAAATTCGTTAACAATTTCAATCATTTACAATTGGTTATACCCAGAATGTGTACAAAAATATTTGATAAAATTGTTAATAATTATGTTTTATTTTCTATTTTACAGGCAACACCGGCTCGATAACAGCCCATTCGCCGGACTATGGATTCGCATCGTCGCCGCCGGGTGTGCGTGAGGCGGCGAACACACTGGCGAACGCCGTACAAAACTGCACAGCACCACCCCAACCCGACGCGAACGTCTTGCGGATACTCACACATTGGCTGCAGGTAAAATCACATTTTCACCCTATTACCAAACAGTAAACTAAGCCGCAACTTCACTCCACATTATGACAAACTAAAAGGCTCTCGGGTCGCTTGCTGGTTTTCAAACTTTGTTAATAATAAAGTTCATATGCAACGAGGTGCAATATTTGTCATAACTGTGTACACACTGCACCAATAGCAACTAAAGTTTACTTGTCCATTAAGTCCATCATCATCGTCATGTCGCACACATAATTTTGTGTTGGTTGATAACATAACACAATTGATTTTAAATTAATTAAACTCTCAACGCGTATTAGGATTAATAGCAGTTTATATTTTGCATTAATTATTTTACTCGCAGGTTTATTTAATTAATGAATATTTAATGTGTTAATTAACTTTGTATTTGTTTTGTTGTTTTTTGTTTTGTTTTACTTCATTGATTTACGTAATTAATTTTAATTAAAGGATTTATTTAATAAATTATGTTTGAACGTGTAGTGGATTATGAAGTAGATACTCTAGTTCTAATGGTATTGTTGTGGATAGCATTATAAAGCAATGCTATTGATTTTTAATTACATTTCTCGTATTGTTGCCTGGAAAATTTGTGTCTGTGTCTGTCCGTTGGGCGTTTGATAACTTTTTAATTGACAGGCTGAATGCCGGAAAACAAGAGCACTAAAAGTTAATTTCATTATGCTACTTTGGTAAGTTACTTCTGACTTCCGTGCGCTAACTGACACTCGAGTGTAGGTTGCAGGTAACTTTTTGGCAAATAAAGTGGATTAATTGTATGAACAATGATATAATCACTTTAATCCAATTAGGTTTATTAAAATTTTTGTAATTATCGAAAGTTAATTATTATGAAAAAATGGTTTAATTGGAATTTGTAATGTATTTGTTTTATTATTGGTGGAGGCGCCGGGCATTCGTCGTATTTCACAATTTATTGTAGGCAACCAAACAAACACTAAACGCATTTATAATTTATTATTTTCCATTCTTTACTATTTTTTTGCATTAAAATATTTAAAGAATTTATGCTCTAAAATATTTTCCCCAGAATGTTTCTTACTGCTTTGTTGTTCAATGTTCAAAATCAATATTAGGAGTACAGGTCAGTGCTCCGCATCATGCATTATTTGATCGTTCCAAACACCTGAATATTGCAGGTTCCGTACTTTAATAAAACCATTTTTTCTACAATAAACCCCAATGAAAATAAAGGATTACGTGTATTGATATTAAATCTAAATTTATGGAATTGGATATTACAAACATTTTTACTTAGGTACATATATTTTCAATTTGGTTTATAACAAAGTTTCCCTAATTTTGTACATAATATTTGCATTAAAATGCTTTATAGTGACGTGATAGAAATTTTAATTAAAATTTTATAGTAAATATTGACGCGAATCCATAATACGAATAATGGCTTAGTTTATTGATTCGTTGTCGGGTTTAAAGGCATTTTATTATCTATCATAACATATTTTGTTTGAAAAGGATTCAATAAATGATTTATGACCGTAACATTACAAATTTTATTTAGTTAAATATTAAATAAATAAATAAAATTTTATGTTTTTATTTGCTTTTTATAGGTTCAGATCAAAAATTAATTTTTGTAAATATAACATTGGTGGAGGCGCCGGGCGTTATGTACACCAGTCTATTATAGGCAACCATACAAACACATAAATTTATTTAAATTTCAACGTCTTAAATATTAACATTATTTTCATCGTTAACGACCAGAAATTTAACTTTTCAACAAATTCTTTAACACAATCTTCAAATAACCAAACTTTTCTCATTGAGAAACTAATTCCAATCTTTCGTTTATGCCCAATAAACTTTCCTCGACGCTTTTAAATTCAAAAACTAACACATAAAATAGTATTATGAGTGTTAGTTACACAGCGCGATTTCATCATATTCAATTAAAAACGTTCCAACTAATTTCGCGCACAAGACCAGCGCAAGCTAAAGTTAAAAAGCAAAAATTAGAAAATTTAATTAAAATTCGTAGCGTTCGTTGTTGTGCACTTTTCTGTGTGTTGGTGTATGTAATTTTAACTTTTCATGCACGTAAATTGCATACTCGTGTATATTCACCGCTATTGTATGGTGGTAACGAGACACAACTCATATAAACACATCGTGTATGGAATGTTGTATGTTATATACCTACATACGTAAACAAATGAATTATAATAAATGGTGTATTAATGTTGTTGCCATAATTTTATTGTCGGCAAGCACGTTCTCGCACTGAAAGTTATTTTAAACTCAAATATTCTGCAGGCAAAAATTACGAGGAATAATAATTAATAATATTGTGATTTTGTATAATTCACACTCCACACTAAATTATGATTTAATTTAAAACCAAATAATTGTGTTTTGTTGTTTTTAATTATTTGTGTTTGTTTTCTATTAGATTTTTAATCATACAAAAATATATTTATTTTATTTTGAGTTTTAAGTTTTTGCGATTTTGGTGTGTATAACTGGTTGTCTACTTGCGTAGTTAACAAAAAAAATGTACGCAACTTGTCGTACATTTTATAACACGTAAATTTTATTCATCAAACGCGGAAATTTGTAATTATTGTTACTATATTTGTTTGTTTTATGATGATGTTTATTTCTTCTGCAAATTAAATTTCTGTAGCGAGTTATGAACTGTAGAAGTAATGTATTTCCTACTACTGACAGGTTAATATTGTGTATTGTTGCACAAGAAATTATTCGCAATATTTCTCTCGAAATGTCAGTCTATCGTAAACTTGTTAAATTTTCACACTTATCAAAGTGTACAAGAATTTTCATTACAGGAACTAAGACCAAGTTCACAATACTAACGTTTGATATTGTTTTTTTTTATTTTTTGTAGTAAAAAACTCTGATAACATTTTGTAGAAAACTAGGTTTGCTCTTTCTCTTTTATCATCTGTTACTTTATGAACATAGAATTGCAATTGACTTTTATGTTTCGTTCCAAGATCTTTAACATATTTCTTTTTTATGTGCAACGTTTTATTTTTGCAAGAGTGCTTTGCTCGACAAAATCTCTACAAAGTCCAATAGTAATAAACCAGAGCTATATTACACTTTGGGCACCGCCATCATAAATTTAGAACTTTCTGGTAATTTTATTATTAGTCGTTCTTCCGTATAGTCCACATTGTCTGGAAACTTAGATATAAAGCTTGACACGACTTAATATTGACGTACAGCGTAACTTCTTATTCCCAACTAGCGTTTCTGGTTGTTTTCCGAGTTTTTGGTGTTTCTCTTGTTTCTTATTTGTGCACAAGTGCGGTAATATATACGATATATACCTAAAAAGGAATAAAACAGTTGGGAAATAAGAAAATGTTTAGCGTTCAACAGGAAAATGACGGTTAATAACAATTGGCTATAAAGAATGCGTTGCCTAGCGACTAGATTCTTACATTCCTGGAATACTGGCACATATATTCCACCAATCGATATCATTATTCCTTTAGGGAAAAAATAGGAATTTTATTTGTTTTTATTGAAGACAAAAAGAGGAAATGAAACAAGAAAAATATGAAGCAATTACAAACAATGTAACTCAAATATTTTGTATTTATGACACACAATATGATTTTTTTGATTATTCGAATGTTTTTGACCTCGCAATAGTATAAAAGATAAAACAGTATTTACAATGCAATTACAGGCGGATGCATTTTTTAGCACTCGTTTTGCGCGTTTGACATACAACCCTCATGAATCTACACAATAAAGCAATGCGACAGTCAGAGTCAGCGTTATGTGGTTGGAAACACAACGTTCTGGGATGTTAAATAATGCGAGTGTGCCACCAAAGCCATATCGATCATCTTGTGCCTTGGTTGGTGGAGGACAGGACTTGATGGAGTTGGTGGTAGACCCCAGACAGGCTTACAGATCTGTCGTATCTCTGCAGTGTCACTAATAAATAATATTTCTAGCAATGCATAACAATTTTGAAACATTTTAAAAAGTAATAGTGAGTAACAAAGAAAAAAAACAGCATTGATGCTCGAAATATAGCAGTTTTGGATGTTAGGTCTTTAATATTTGATATTCTTCGTACAAGTTGCTCAAGATTTCAGGAATTATGCATTAGGTTAGTGCACTAACACTTAGAATCGTTTAGGTTATGCGACTCCTGTTTAAATTATTATTTGTGTGCTAGGCACAAACTTTCCAAAACAAAATATCATACTTTGTAAATGGTTTGGTTCCACGTGATCAGCTTCATACACAATCGACGTTGAGCTTAAATAAATGACTTAAAACTCGATTAGTGATGTCATAGTTTGTTTTTGAAGCAATCAACCAATCGAATCAGTTTTTCACGTTAAACTCCGCCTATTATGCGCGAATAGGCGAACCAGTTGACTAGGGCGTGGCTTCTAAGCATTAAACCACGCCCTCTTAAACCATAACCTCTTTAAACATCACATTTAGCAAAATTTTGATTTCTATGTTTCATAATGTTAAAAAATTCTTTTAATAACTAAAAAAACTTGTTAGTTTATGAATGCAATAATTTCATGTTATGCACAACCCACGACTATTATGCACGCATGAGATGTATAGTTACATTACACATATACTCACGATGGCAATGACAAATGCGATTTATCAGCATTTACGCCTGTTTCATACTGATATAATTGTTCGCTGCCAGCGAACTCGCGTTTTCATTCGAGCGTGAGCGTCTAGTTACGCTTCAGATTCACGCCCGTCATGCACACGTGCTAGTTTTCGATTTCTTAATTAGTTAATGATTCCGTGTTTGCGAAAAAGTTTGTACAAATCGCACTAAACTAATCGTTTCGATCTGCGCCGTGATTAATTTTTATTATTATTATTTATAGCTGCCGTGGTTAAATGTTTATCAGACATGGACGTGGACTGATGACTTATTCAAACAAATTAAACAAATTAACGAATTAGTTCACGGTAAAATGACAAATTGGTCGGGTGTGTGCACAAATTGCAATTGAACTTAAATATTAAAACATTCAAATATAGCATTGAAGAATTTTATACATTTTTGTGAATAACATAAATATATGGTGACACGCAGTTTATTATTTGGTTCACGCATGAATGGTAAAGTTTGTGCGACAAAATGTAGTGCTGTGTAAATCATTTTTAAAATGTTCGGGATTTATTCGGTTTATTTGCGATCAACTAAACGGCATCTGATAACTGATTAAAGTCAACATATGTTCAGCTCAATTGATGTGTAATAATTCTCGTGATAAGATAAATACGTTACTGAATATTTTATAAATGTGATTACAGTTGTTATAAATGTTGATAAACTTTTATAAATATGATTTAGTGATGTAACATTCATTTGTTTTACGTTTCAAAACAAAACAAAATGGAAACTGAAATGCAAACAAACGAAAAGGTTTGTTTTGTTTTATTTTTGTTTTAATGTGTTGAACTATTACCTATATTTTGTTTCGTGTTTATATTCAATTATTTTTTAACAAAACTATTTTTGTTTCAGGTAAGTCGTCGTCACATTAAATTACACAAATTAACAGAAGCGTCAAGTGGTGAGTTTAGTGAAGAGATCCTTCACTAAACTAAACTTGCGGAGATGAAGCTATGTAACGAAATATATTTGGAAACAATGTGTTTCGTTGCTGATACGCTGCCTAAATGGAGTAAGTCAAATTGCCTTCCGACACGATTCGTTGCTTCTGCAAAGCATCAGGAAACGTACGTGCAGATGATGTTTGTTGAATTTAACCTAAGCATCAGGACCACTAGTGTTGTTTTGGTTGTACGTTGACATTTTGATTCGACTCGATGCTCACGATTTGTGTCTTGAAGACAAATTGTAACATTAACACCTACAACCCGTCCGGTTCGTTGTAAATCTTTTTCATCGTTTCGTATGCGTTTAGGCGTGTTGTGGACGTTGAACTGAAGGCATTCAGAAATAAGCCTAAGTGTTTCGGATCTTGTGGATTCAGTTGGGAGTACACGGTTGGCAAAAAGTTTTTGGAAGATTTGAGGTTTGAGGTTAAAAGTTTTCTTCAACAAATGTTGGCTTTGAATGTTTTCTACTCAAGAAGCTATCTAGCTCGGTTGTTATCAGATTTAAAGTTTGGTGGAAACCTACGAAACAACGCTGTAATGTAAATATCTTGGAAATTGACTTGTAAAGTAGTGTTTTGATGCGGTGACACAAGCTGGAGCAATTTCCGGTTATCTGAGAAGGTTTTTAGGGTTTGTGCAGATGGTAAAGGTGGTTTGGCTGCAGGGTATTATTTTGTTGGGGAGTTTAACGATTTAAATGTTCTACAAAACAAAATTTGTTTTTTTTGCATAACTAGCTTGTTTGGTTATAACAACGTTTGTTTTATTGTTTTTCTGTATTTTTTGCTTAATTGTGTATAATGTAGGAGTTTTTCCTGGTTGTCCTTTTTTGTTTTCCTTCTTTTCGTTTCCACTATTTTCTGAATCTAAATCTATTTCGGATCTGCGCCACTAAGTTTTTCGACAATCAGAAAGCGCACACGAGATCGTACGTCGTGCCATCCGTATATTAGTCGCATTTGTCGTCGGCTGCCGCCTTCGCGACTTGCGTTCATTATTTCGCCTCTTTTTCTAAGCTCATTCCAATGCGAGCTTTTCGTTTCCATGGCGATGCGACGTTCGTGATTGCACCACACGCCCAGTGATTAATTCCGTTTGCCGTTCGAAAGTAGTGCGTTTACTATTCAGTTGACAATTCCTAGATATCGAGATTATGGGACAGTTGGTGCGTGCCTCTTTTACGTTCCTGCGAGTTTACAACTTTACATATAACAGGATTTTGTGTGGATTTTTGAAGTTTAGTCGAACATTTTCCGAAACTTTTACTTTTTGTATAATTACGAAAAAAAGTTAGTTGTTAAAGGATAAATGTCCTGGACAACCGGACAAATAACTTTGTGTTTGTGAGCGTAGACAGTTTAAATATTCGTTGAAATATGCCGGAGTACGGTTGGGCGCTGAACAAGTTTTCGAAAAGGGGGGTTACAAACGACGAAACCAGCTTGCCCACTGCAGGGTTACCGATTATTACCATATAAGTGAGCTAGAAATGCTTGCCATCGCAGGACGCCGGCCAGGAACAGAAAATTCGGACACACGTTCCACCGTCACGACTGCACAATTTCGGTTCATATGTAGACATCCCTGTGGAATTTCACATGCACGTGGCACGAACGTGCGATAAGCACTTCCTGTCTACTGACACACCGTCAGCAGGATTTTAACTATCGTTAAACTTTTTGGGGGGTGCAAACGACCGTGAACGAGCCAACATTTTATTCAATTTTTTTTCACTAAAAATGGATGAACATAACACCAACGAAGAAGTTTCATTCGTATTGCGATTGATTCCAACCCCGCCTGTCAGACGCCACCGAATAATTGCAGACGATGCTGATGGCGGGGGTGCATTATTAAAGCCGTCGGGTTGGGATGTTATAATCGAAACTCCTGAGCGCACACAACGACAAACTATGCAACCACTCGTGCAGCGATTGAATATAACAACGCCGACGGGAAGTAGACCCATAAGTTCTGCATCTGCATCTTCTATAAGCGATTACCAGCATGGGCAAATGAATTCGCACGATTATATTAATATCGCTCCGATTTATGGAGGCACTCCCATAAATTCGAATTATTACAGTTTAGGAATGGAACATAATCATTTTTATCATCCTGCTAATACATCGCATATCGAGGAAGGCGCGATTTATGGATATAATTACAATCAATACGGATACACACCGCACCTGCCTCCAATGGCTCCAATGTCACCGACGAGGAGGCGGCGGTTTTTGCCCGAACCATCTGCACCGCCGTCGGAAGACGAAGATACACAACCGGATTTAGTTAAACTACAAAAAATGACTGAAACTAACACAAAACTGGTAAAAATAGTTATTATAATGATAATGAGTTTGTTCATTATTTTACCTAATTAACGTATTATTAATGTTTGTTTTAGTTTATTCAACTTAATCTAACCCACAAAAAACAAGTTTTGTATTATTTTGGTTATGTGTTGTTGAGTTTAGTTTAGCTTGTTGTGTGTTGGGTTGTCTACCTTTAATTAACACAGTTAATTGGATTAAAAATGACTTGCCTGGCGGTGTCTAGTACTCTAAACAGGTAAAACAACTCTCTAGTTTACAGTTTCCGTACTGTACCGGGAAAAAAAGAAAATTGCGTTTTACCAGGTTGTGTACCCTGATGAGAGTGGGGAGTTTTAAAATTTGCATGAGCAAACAGCCACATCCGGATTGGTGTTGCGTGGTAAATATGCATTTTTGATATACATCACTTTGGAATGTTTTGACAACAGAAATTTATCCGAAAAATTTAATTTCCCAGACTAATAGTTTGGTTCGAACAAAACAAAACAAAAAACAAAAAATATTTAGAACCCTTGTAACAAATATTTGATAAATACGAACCAAGCACGGAAATGAGAGACAGATACAAACTATTTGCATATAAATTTTCAGTTTTCCACACGCCTACAACCGAAAATCTAACGAATGGACTGCCATTTAAAGTAAAGTGAACAAAAAAACATGTTGCCGGCTGTTCATTCCATTCCATGCGTATATAAATAGACATTTCGGGCTTTATTTATAGCCGCGTTATTTGTCTTTGTTTTGTTTTTATTTTATTTTCTCGTATTGAGCTCTTTGCTTTCGTGCCCCCACAAGCCAAACTAAAACTTTTGTGTGGTGTTGCATCGCAACTCAAACAGATACACAACGGTGCATTTTCCTTCCCCTCTTTTGCGTGACAACAAGATTTTTTTCTTTCTATTTTGCTTGTTTTTGTTTTTCTGACTCATCTTACGCTTACGACAACGTTAAACCCTTGTCTAACGTGCTCATATCTTCAATAAACGTAAAACCTAAAAGACATGCACTAGTTGTGCACGTGTTTCTTTTTGAGCCGCCAATAAATCACCGATGTACATCTCGACGATTCGAAATCGTAACTCCGTCATCCGAAACTGTTCGAGAACGATAATGAACGAAATCGTTTCATCATTCCAATGTGATTTCAGTTTCATTCAGGCTTGTTTATGGGCCATTATCTATTTATCTATCCAAACATTATAATTATAGCTTTGGGTCTTCTTCTTTTTTCTCATAAATCAATTGTCTGTTCGACTAACTAAACTAAAGTTAAGTTTTGAGATTTATTTGAAGAATTTAAATTTAGCTATAAGTTTCACTGAACTTTTGTACTGTATTTGCAATATTGACGGGGAACAGTTAATTAAACAGGCCTTGGGGCAACTCGGTTAAAAATAATTAGTGAGTCAATTGTAAATTGTTTGCTCTTGGCGCCGCTGGTACTGGTACTCCAAGCGAGCAGCATTATGTTATTATTTATTGAAGCGTTGGGACGTTTTGCAATTTTCTTTGGTAAGTTTTCTGTGCATGCTTGCAAAGAAAAGTCGTAAGATATTTGTGGAGTTGGTATTGCTATAGGAGAATATGGATCGTTTAGGTTCAGGCGACGCCCAAAGATATTCGGTTCACCGTCTTAACTGATAAAATGTCTCCGGTTTTTTATCGATATTAATATTTATCAATATTATTTATTATCTAGGAAGTTATGTCTATTTATTGTTAGCTTAAAGTTATTTTAGTTTTATACAGCTTGTATTTGTACTTTTCCGTGGTTATAAGTAAGACAAACGTCAAAACTAAGGCACGAGAAAGATGGAATGTCATGGCAACGCGTTTCGTTGCCATGGTAATTATGTGTTTCATAGCAAATTTTACTATAGGGCTATCAAAGGCCATTGTATGATATTACTGAGCAATATAACTGAAAATATTTGTTTTTAAATAGGGAAACTTTTAATTTGTTTTCCTTTCATGACGCTCCATTAATCATAGATGGCATTAGTGGAGTTTATTCACCCTTAAAAGTGTTTATTGTAAGTTTTTATCCGTGTATTATGATCATCATCACCTCATCAAACGCGTTATTTATATTTACGGTGGGGTTTCATATATATAGCACCATCATCCTTTCACACACATTCTCTACAGCTCGTATCAGAGCTTTTCCGTGTTCATAAGTTATTTATAATATTTTCGGGCATGCACACATTCCATGTGTGTTATGTGCGTTATAAATAATAGAATTTCAGACAGACTTTAATATCGGATAAACATTTACATGAGTTGGTATGCTGCGGGTTTTACACCTCTACTTTATTGAATCTTTAAGTGTCATAAACCAGAAAATAAAAACCCAAAACTTGTGTGAATTGTTTAGGGGTATACTGAAATCCTTAAGATATCTGCATTTTGATATCATAATAATTTTTATGGTAAGAGTTCTATCAAGTTCTAAAATTATATATGTTGTCATTTTCGTGTTTATTAAATGATTAATTGTTTAGTTAGTTAGGTTTGGCATAATTCAGTAGAAGTTGTGCTGCTCTACTGTTTTTAACTGAACGTCGCGCCAAGTATGAAAACGATGAGACGTACTTAAGTCGTTTAGTCATGCGGACATTGGACGTCGTCGACGGCGACGTCTCGTCAGTCAGTTCAAGTCACTCACTTCATTGGCCGATCAGTATTGTAAACTATGCATGCGTGCAGTTCGTTCAGCAATCGGAAGTGCATTTACCCGCTTAGTTGTGACTTATTGAGCCGTGAGGCCGCCATTCAGTGGCAAGTCACATTAATCAGTGCACAGTACACACACGAAATCGATTGCTCGTCGTCGCAGCCGAAGTTATTTCCATTTTTATCCGTCGCACATAGTAGTGCATCCTTGTATCTTGTATTCGAGCGTAACATGTGAGAAAATTAAATGAGCATCCACTCGCAGTCGCACGTTTGAGGTCGGATGTATAAATAACTCCCGTCTACGCCAAAAAGCAGCGTGCGTGTATCGACGCCCAGCGCAAGCACCACGACGGAGACGTCGCCGACGACAGTTGCGCTTCGCGCATTACTTACTTAAGCCTAGTCAGACGCGTAAATGTTGCGCGCCACTTAAAAACGTTGCAAATACCAATTGTGAAGCGATAAGTGTTTCTTTTAATCTTAACTGTGTAGTCGTGCGTTGTTAGGTTTATCAAGTGTTGTTTAATAATCCATGTGCTATAAAACCCGGTTAATAAGTGAATGAGTAGGCGCTGGATTGTTATTGTTTTATGTTTCGATGCGCAGCGCAAAGCGATTAAGGTTACATCGAAACGCGGTGATATCTTTTATCAATAAACAATGCGCGATTTGTCTACCACGACAACATCGTCAGTAATGAACGGCAAGAAAGGGGCCGCTGTTGCGGCCGCCGTGGCTTTCCTGGAGCGACAACAACAACAGAAACAACACAAGTCGAACTATAATCAGGAGAACAAAAACAGCAACAAAAATGTGAGAACAGTGGTGACGACGTCGAGCGCGACGAAAGAAAACATTCCCACCCGCGATTGCAAGCCGAACGGAAATTGTGCGGACGCGTTTAGTGAGACCAGTGACGGATGCAAAGGTGCAGCCGTACAATTTCACTCAAATAAATTACTAAACGGGGTCGCGCCCTCGGACGAGCCGACGATGAGTGCGACCGCTGTGGCGGAAAAGCGGAAAAAGTTTGACTTGAATCGGCCGAGATCGTTCGCGCGGCAAACGAATGAGAACAGCGAAAGCCGCATCAGCAACGTGGAGAAAACTCTGCAGCGCGTGGAGGATGATCACGGCACGTTCGAAGGAGCTGTCTTAGATTTCGATTTGACAGCCGAGGACGTGCAAAAGTTTGTTGCAGAATCTATGCGGAAAATCGAATCTGCTACGCAAGGTACGGCTTAAGTCTCAACACGAATTTAAAGTGAATTTTACCAGACAGACGTATTTCCCAAAAGGCACTCAAGCATTGAAGCGTCAAAATGATCGGAAAATATGAAATTTGTTCGGTTTACACAGTAACCACTTTTCTTAAAAAAATACCCGATAGATGGCGTTATTGGGAAATATTTACTTTAGGTTTTTAGTATTAAAATTTTAAAAAAAGTTGTATTTGTTTACGACCTTCAATGACCTTGACATTACAAATTAGTCATCAGTTGTTTAATTAATACAGAAGCTCAAGATTGTATGATTGCATCAACAACATCCGTTGAGTACGTCGCATCCGATGATTTTGAAGACACCACAACCGAAACGAGTAGTACTGCGGGCAGTAGCAGCTCGGAATCTGATGATGAAATTTGTAAGGACATGCCGGCTGGTTTGGCGACCATTGCTGAAGAGGAAATCGGTATCAGCTCCGGATTACATTCAACAGACGATGGGGAAGGTATATAATCACGTGTAAACACAACTGCGTTTAATATAAATGCGGAACTTGCAATTAACTTAATTACGTCGACTGGCGCAGCTGGTCAATTGTTGTCTACAACTATACACACAATGCGCCAACACTTAACCGCGAAATTGTGTCGCCCAGTCGCACGATCTCTGAATAATTGAAATAGTTGGTTGTTTGCAGTTTGCTATTTCGGCGCTGTGCACATTATCGTAATGTTCTTATTGTTCGAGATAAAGATGATAAATTACTCCTTGACAGATCGCGTTTTATGTAATCTGCGATCATTAAATTTTCTTCTAAACTCTTTGATATATTTGCACTGAAGCAGACGTGATGTGGAGGCGTGCAAACATGTTTTTCCTGGTGTTTCTGGTGTAATAAAGACGCAGTGAAAAGAGTTGCGTGAGCAAATTCATGAAATGTGTAAGTGTATCATACACAAAACGTAGGAAACAGACGCGCCGAATATATAGAATATATACACATGTGTTGGCATATAAATGCTCTATTTATATTTGGTGTGCTCGTTTGTGCGAGATGATGATACCTACATTGCTGGAATAGTTTAGTTTAATTTGTTCTTTGCTTTTCTATGCTCTCCTAGCCCTGTAGTTCGCATTGTGGGATTATACTTAACTTTTTGTGCGTGCCTACAGCTTAATGAAATTGTTGCGC